>MPNW01000240.1:28004-124374 GCA_011800805.1 Hirudo medicinalis | reverse complement strand
ATTATTATTATTATTATTATTATTATTATTATTATTATTATTATTATTATTATTATTATTATTATTATTGTTGTTGTTGTTGTTGTTGTTGTTGTTGTTATTAAAACCAAGCAACACAAACAAAACGAAAAAGAGGGGCGGCAAACATACTCCATCTGCGGCAACAAAATAATAATAATAATAATAATAATATTAATAATGTTATTATAATAATATATTATATAATATTATATTATAATTATATAATATATAATATAATATAATTTATTATTATTATTATTAATACCGATAATCTGATATACCGTCAACTGTTTACTCAAGAGAAGTGATATTTTAACAGCAAATAAAATTATAAGTTCGTGATATTAATTCACACCGGTGCAGGAATGTAGGAATGTAGGAGAACGAGATGATTTGAAATCAATTCAAATAATTCAACTTTAAAGTAAAAGGATTTTCGATTAATTTTCCTGCATTTAACAGTTCTTAAACATGTCCCAATGGTTTATTAATGTTGTTAAATGATAAGTAAATATTATTACGTAACAAATAATTATCATCAAATGAGAAATAAATATTACATAATAATTGATCAATAATAATGAAGCACAATTTATTTCTGAATTAATGTAAATTTTCACTTTGAATTAATTATAAAAAAGTTCTGAAATTTGAAAATTTCTGCAAAATATGAAAATGTCAGTTATTAGCGAATATGATGCCATTTACTGAGAGCCATGCCTTATCTCGATCTTAGAAAAAAATTAAAAACTGAATTATTTTAAAAATTATTTTCTTCCAAAAATTTTTAATATATTTAATATAGATCGCAATTTTGTTCGTCCCAGTGGTAGGGTTTTGATGGCAATATTTCTCGTGTCAAAAATGAAATCCACTTCCTGACATTCCAAGAATGGAGGAAGACATGGGAAGGAAGTTAATAAATAAATCATTATTATCCGTTATTTTAATATTCATCCATTATTTTGTTTTTGTTCATTTATCACTTTATTTGAGGTTCAGTTTAGAAATTCAAAGAATCATTTGTTTCCTCTTACCAAGGGAGGTGGAATTTTTAAGAACAGTAGTGGACTTGTACTTGCAGTTCCAGACTAATGAGTGTGCTGGTCGGCTGCATTTGTCATTTGAGGTTTTTCTGAAAACTCAACAATCTCATCTGCAGGATAAAGATTGCACGAGAACAGCCCTTACGAAAGCAAAATCTTGCTCGGTCATCAATCATGTCGTTCGAAATTCAACGTCTTCGCTGAAACAGTCTCAGAATCAATGAAGTTATTAATGGCCTTAATTAAATTCAATTTTCACGTTAAGAAGGAAGGAAGTTTTAGCAACAATTCTCATTTCTTATTTTGACGTTTCCTTCGAAAAGAGTGACATCTTGTGGTCGTCCGCTGCTTCTCATTGAAGTCGCTTGAAGTTGTAAATTCGAGCTATTGTGATGCAATGTCCTCGGCACAGAAATGAATATTCATGACTCCTTTAATTGGGGGTCTAGAGCCATGAAATGAAATTTGCCTCAAAAATTGGTTTTCCTTTTCTCCTTGTGATCTCAATTTAATTCAATTCTCCTCATTTCCGAGGGCAATTTGTTGAGCTCTCCTTCTCCACTTTTGAAGCCGTGTTTGGAAACAGGGCAGCCGTGATGGATGGGCGTAGGGTGAGTGCCTTACGATGTCCCTTCCCAATCCGGCATCTCTGACATCATAAACGACCATGCATTATGAATGGAATTGGTTAAAGCCTTATACGTGCTTATTGCTGTTCTTCCCAGCAGTTAGGCGTGAAAATCGAGCAATAATATCGGGTTCTATAAACTCGATTATTTAATTATAGCACAATCTTAAAGTGTTTTTAAGGAAAAAAATATTCCTAATCTACAATGCTGTTATGCAACATCGACCTTAAACAGCCTCTGAAAATCTAATTTTATTCCTGACTTCCAAGGCAACACGCCGATCACACATGCGGTCAGTAATAGGTTCAAATTACCTCATTTATTTATGGCAGTTATAATTTATTTGAGCTGTCAACTAATTACTCACCAGATAATGATGAAAAGTGACAGTCCAAATGAATAACTAGGGTTGGGGCATGCGATGTTTGACTGATGAACACGACAGAGACCAATTGCTCACGTGTACTTTGAATACAAAACTTCTTCTTCTTCTTCTTCTTCTTCTTCTTCTTCTTCTTCTTCTTCTTCTTCTTCTTCTTCTTCTTCTTCTTCTTCTTCTTCTTCTTAAACCAGTCAATAAACCTCATCAACACGGACATTCGTCTTAGCGACAGAAGTATAAATTCCACTCTAATGAAATATTCTCATTATTATTGAAATTCTAATCAGCCTGAAACCTTCGCTCGTTGCTTGGAGCCTTCAAGAGTTGAAGGCTTGCATGGACGGTGGCTTTCCATCACTGTCGCATGTTAATGTCCATCAATTTCGGAGCAAATAGTGCGAAAAGTGAAACTTAAATTGCTGCAACAGCACAATGCTTCGACCTTCAGATGTGCTTTAACGTCTAACAACGACCGAGGCATTAAGTTATTTGAGTTGTTGAATAAAAACAATTGTTCTTACGTTGTTGCACTGCACTTATTAATATTATTTATATTTATTTCTTACTCATTTTTAAAAAGGTAACATGTAATTTAACAAAAAGACAGTGATCATAAATATTGAACGCAAATCAGATCAGTCATTATTTGTAAATTATGTGACAAATGCATAGCAACATTAGGAGTGATAATTTATCAAACATTATTCCTCCAAGAACATAGGAAAATATAGATGAACATTCCAAGCGAAAACAAGCGTCAATTTCCATTATCGTGTGGATGAAAGAGCAGTGGAAACTTTGACATCATTCCTCAGAGGTCGTATCAGATGGTGTTTGAAGGCAGCTCAGCAAAGGAAGCCTCATTGCCAACATTATTTACAATTACTGGCCTCAGTCAAAGGGATGTGTTTCAGAGGGGGAAATCCTAAATCCTCGCGAGAATGAAGTCACTCGTACAAATGTTTATGACGACATTCGGCATCCCTCATTCGGAGGCTATCCAGGTCGGAAGAAATTGCCTGCCTTAAATCTCAGCACTAAAAAAATATTCTTTCTTCTCAGGAACGTTGCATTTTTCGGCTTGTGCGCGCGTGGAAGATGGAGAATTAACTTTCCATAAGGACTTCAATCAATAATTCTTGCAATATTCGACCCAGCTGGGGCTTTTTATCGAGATAGGACTTTATTTCGAAATATGGATTTTTACAAGGAAATTTAATCCTTAAATTTTCAGGTATAAGAAAAATATAATTGCACAGGAATTGTTTTAAATTGAAGATATCGGGATGAGTAGAAAGTCTACCGAGGTAGCGAAATAGTTTCAAGAGTTATTGGATCAAAGCCTGAAAATTGGGCGATAAAGCAATGGTTAAGTCCCCATTAGTTGAGGCATCCTGTCAACCATTCATAGAAAATTGCATGAGGTTGATGAGACGCCATTCCACGCCCGAGTCCCTGATTGATGATTGCTCGAGAATATGTCATCAGATTATGGCAGAGAATAAATTCCATCACAAGATAGCAGCCCTCCATTTCTTGTTGAATAAAAACTTTACCAGATAGGAAGTTATCAAATATTCTCTGCTTTTCTTGCTAAAACTTTTAGTCAGCCGTCCGTCAAATCATGACTTAATTGATGACTTTTTGCTATGGTTAATTCACTTTTAAACAAATCCTATGTCCTCTAAAAACAAAGTTGAATTGTTTTGCCTCGCTATTTGGAAAATGCTTGTCTCGAACTCCCAACAAAAGGCAGGATCTTGACGTGCATCAGCAGTGATATGGAGCATAAGTGCTGCATTTGTTTGGCCTTCCATGCATTGTTACCATTCTACAATACTAACCATTTATAAGCCGTTGTCTTGAAAACAATCGCTCTACCTGTATGATGATGTGCATTGTGGATATTCCTAAAACATTTCAATTGTTCGCTAAATCACGAATATTAACCTCCCAACGTTCAATGTAATGAATATTCATGTCTGGGAATTGTATGCCATTCTGTTAAATTTATCAGCAGATGTGTAAATATTGTTCATAACTACTGCATGCATCAAAGGTGAACCAAAACTTAAATCATCCTTAAGCATGTAATTTATCCATAACCATACAATTTAGCCATAGAAATAACTTACCCTTCAACACACAGCTTAGCCATAACTATATCTGCTAAACATCGAAATTATTTATTACCGATCATCGGCTTCATTGGCAATCCTTTAATATTCCTTTCACAGGAATTTAACCGAAACCGTTTAAAAATCTTTTGTAAAACGAATATCGCCTAAAGTTAAAAAAATAGCGAGATGATTTATTTAGATTAAGAACATTTATTAAACAAAATATGCATTAAGATTTTGAATCGGTTTGAAGCAATGTTCACTTCAAGAAACGTTCAGCCACATCTGAAGCTCAAAATTATTCTCATATCGATCAAACATTTTTCAAAATTTTCTGCTCCACGTCAGTGGGAAGCAATTTCGCGAAACAATTAACACCGGGACTCATTTGTAAGGCAACATCATCATTTTATCATCCATCATCTCGGGATGCTAACGAATTGTCGCATCAGCAGAGAGATGCCAACACGACATCTTATCCCATTTATTCTGCTACGTGCGAGTCATTCGATAGACTATTTTCGTTCACCTTGTTTCTTACTTTTTAGCACCAATCAGCACTTCTGAAGGAACGCGTCGAAAGAGAAGCTCTCAAAGTTCTTGCTTCTTATCGGGAATGTTTGCGAACATTTCTTATTCAACTTTTGGATCCTTTCTCTTCCATAACTTTGCTTTACTTTGGCATATCGATGCGTCAAGCTGCCTTAGAAGTCACGTGACAAACCGACAGTGCGGCAAAGTTGTTTTTTGTCGCCGAACACCTCAGGAAGGAGGTAAAGCGTTCGTTCACGTGCGGAAATCGCAGGTGCGCGGGAAACGGCCAATGAGAAGATTTGTTAGTGGACAGACACATGGGACCCCGCAAATCACGCGAGGTCCAAACCCGATGCCCCTGGGTTGAAGGTGTCCTTATTCGATTTGTCCGCCATCTTTAGGAATGAACTAATTTGATTGGACACTTTCAATCCTCACTTCTTTCAATCGATCAAACATCTTCCCGTGTGGATGCACACGTGTCTTGCTTAAAAGTGAAAGTTATTGGACATGCTTTATTAGAAGGGGCATCAAATTAAGCAGATATCTTTGACACGATGCTAAGCAGACATATTTGAAATGACGTTAGTATGACGACTTAAAGGAATTCTAAAAGAAATTAGATAGATTATTATTTGAAATTTATCCAACTAATAATTTAATAAATCCAAAATAAAATTGATCGTGAAAATATTTGCAATGTCTTATAAAAAATTAATAAGATAATGTGTTCGTACACCAAAAATCACTCATCGAACACCAAGGAATTGGACATTTCCAAGGAGCGGCAAATGCTTTCAATTTTTAATTTGAAACAAAAATTTTACTTTTAAAAGCGAAAGCAAATAAAAAAATGTTTTCAATCGAAGGTGATAAGTTTGGAAGGATGGGTGGACATCATGTACTACATCCAAGATGCTCATTCGTTTTGGGATTGGATGTACTTCGTAGCTCTTATTGTCGTGAGTTTTTCATTTATTTGTTTTTGTTTTTTTTTGATAATTCACTTCATAATTTGTTAATTAAATTTGTTAGTTTAAATTGCCTTGGACACGTGAGTTGCATTAAACAGTGTTCGTTGGTTTCCAAGATGTTTAAACATTCCCCAACTTTTTCAAACTTCTGTCGAAATCAGCAGACGACATTTTTTTTCACACGGCTTCAAAAAGTCTCTCACCCACATTTCTGACCACGGTTCATTGTATTAAAACGTCCCATGCTTTTACATTGAACAAATAAACAGTAAATATAGTATGCCAAAGTCTTGGTGATAACAGATAAAACAACAGAGGACGATTTTGGATCTTGAGGGTCTCTGAATGAAACGAAACAAAAGGGCAGCAGTTATTTGGAGACTCTGGATGGCTACGATGATGGAACAGTTTTGTATGACGGAAAGGCGTGATAGATGGTGCTCATTTTCAGCCTTTGAAATATTCCAGGTGGATACAAAAACGTCTTGTCTTTCCATAACTCCTCGTTTTCGGACACAAATTGTTGAGGAAATTTTTCTTTTACGCCATTTTTGTAAACATCAACATTTTTTTTCTGACTGTGAGCCATTTATCAAACACTCCAGCTTTTGCAGAAATAAGAATTGTTGAATGTAAATATTTAATTGAGATAACATATTTGAAACTTGGAAAATTGTTGCATCTATTGATCTATGGCTAACAGTGGATGGCACTCATCCATGACGTTGCACACTTAAGCATGTCCTCCAAAGCCTTCTCCCGACACTGACACTGACTTGAAAGCAAAACATTCTGCTAGAATGACGTCGGTTTTTCGTTAGAAAACGTGAAGTTCGATCATTCAGATAAGGAATTTAAGATCAGCGAAGGCATTTGATCTCTCAACAAAGTTCACGAAGGTGGACATAATTTGTGGATGGTGGAAGAATCCACACCGGCGAGTCAAGTGATTGATTGATTTCCATGCAACACTTGCAGCCTGATGGGCTGCGCGGGTTGGGTGATTTGCGGACGTCTGAGTGACATTCGTTTATTATAAGCGAGGAGGTAAACAAAGTTTTCGTGTTCGTAAAACCAGAGAAAAAGTCGAGGAAAGTGATAAATTACTGAGACAACAGGTCGTCCCTTGACTTATTATCAACGAATGTCTCAGATCAATTCACGACCCCAACGGCCATAAAAAGCAGGAACATTGAAAAGAGGCTCCTGCTCTCGTGTAAAGCAGTCAAAATGTGAAACTAACTAATGGCTTTAATGAAGAGAACTCATAAAGGATTTAAAATCGTTATTAAAAAATGGATGTAAATGATTGACTTCAGATAGGGGCCTTCTTCATGATCAACCTGTGTCTGGTCGTCATAGCGACTCAATTCGCAGAGACCAAAAAACGAGAAACGGAGAAGATGATAGAGGAGAGACTTTACCAAAGATCCAGTAACAGCAGCAGCAGTTGGATGCCAGCGAAGGAGAACCAATAGGATGCTACCTTCAGGTAACAATCAAACTAAAATTAATAGCGCGTCTAACTTTCATTGAGGTCAGAATTTTTATTTCAATGAAATAATTTCACTGTAAATTCTAATGACAGCTCATTCGCTGTATTGCTCATCTCATCCGCAAAACACACCGAAAGTCACGGAACTTCCTTCGGATATCAATAATCCAGCCTTTCAGAGAGCGATTCAACTTCTGCTCTGAAAACATATCAGACAAAAAGAGCAACAAGTGTAAATGTTGCTGTCAGAAATCCTCTTCGAAACGTTCCAAATCTCAGGGAAGGAGTCAGAGCAGCGTGTCCTACAGTACCGACCTAAAGGAATATCGTCTTAGGAGATTGAGACACTGCAGTACCGAAGAGGTCCGGTGGAAGTCTCAGAATCCTGCCTTCTCAAGAGTTTCTCAACCACATATCTCTGGAGAAACATTGCCCATCAAGGGCCAATCTGCCGAAAACGTTGTTTTCTACGCTGGCCATAGAACCTCGCAGGACGTTGAAATGGCAGAAGTGAGTTGAAATTTTTAAAGTAAATAATGATTCTTAAACTATTCGCAACGATGTCATTTAAAAAATATCTTTTTTTTTATTGTGGGCACAGATTCATAGGAAAGAGGCTCCTCGAGCGAGTCCGGAAATATCAGAAATTGGTTCCCCTGCCAAAACCATGTACATCTCTCGACAACCTGCGATCACGAACAGCAGTTCCTCTTCCATGGAGTCTTCGTTCAGTGAGGAGGAATCAGACACGTGCAAGAGAACCAACTTCGTGCCACTACAACGACAAATCCAGCAACAAATCCAAACGGTTCCCAGACAACTGAGGAGAAGTTCTCAAGTTCTGCTGACCACGTCTTCGGCTTTTCTCATCGTGCCAGCTCGAAACACGATAGGTACACATCCGGCCTCTGCGAGGCTTTCTTTGAGTCAAAGTCGCCTCACAAATCGAGTGAATTATCGCGAGATATACAGTCCCCAGCCTCGCCTGTACAAGCAGAATCCCCAGTATCCGCAACCAAACCAGTACGTCAAGCAAATGTATCAGAGAAGACCTGCGGAAGTTCTGAAAGAACCTGCCGAATCGACGCATCTAGTGCAAAAAGGCAAGGATTACGGCTAAATAATTTGAATGGTCAGAAATGGACTTT
The DNA here is from genome assembly GCA_011800805.1 of Hirudo medicinalis. Taxonomy (NCBI): domain Eukaryota; kingdom Metazoa; phylum Annelida; class Clitellata; order Hirudinida; family Hirudinidae; genus Hirudo; species Hirudo medicinalis. The sequence continues at coordinate 116,025 of MPNW01000240.1, read as the reverse complement.
TTCACATTTTTATTTTTATTTCCCGACTTCAGCTCCGAGTTCCACGCTACGCGGCTTGAAACGAAGTTCAAAAGATGCAGGAGCAGAGTCGGATTCATCTTCTGAATCTCACAAAACCTCAAAGTGGATCAGAATATTTAAGAGGAAAAATTGCAAAGCACTCGGTAACCTACGAATTCATTACTCTCTGGGCAAACATGCGGGAAATTCCATCTAAGACGAGAGGAGACCCGGTAGCATTCGAACGTCGCGAATGCAGGAGAAGTCGCGACGGCTTCTAAGCGAAACTTCTTAAAAAATTCTTACATAAAATCTTGTTATAAATCGCTCACCGTAGGAAGGTCGAAGTTTAATTTGTTTGCGCAATATTAATTGAATCTTTATTGGATCTCCAGGCCATTTCCTGTGGCTGAGGAAGAAGCTGCAGTGCATTGTGGACAGCAAGTACTTTCAGCGTGGAATCCTCTTGGCCATTCTAATCAACTCCATCAGCATGGGCATCGAGTACCACAACCAGGTCTGTCGAAGCAGTTGATCAATCATTCAGGAACGCATCATTTCTGCGCTTGGCCAGCGAAGAGTTGCGTTGATGTATTGCCAGCTAAGAACTCTCTAAACCGAGCTTTGCTACGGCGAATACGAGACACGAGGACCCGCCATATTTTATGCCCTGTGGACTTAATTCCTGTTGCTAGTTATCCCTCATATTTTATTGTCGTGCATTATGATCACGTTATTGCCATCGTAAACTTGCTAGGAAAATATGTCATGCTTAAATTGCTCAGACATTCATAATTAATTCGGCATAAATCGGAGGACGGAAGTAGAACAGGTAGTTCCGAGTTTCCAAGGAATTGAAGAAGAAAATGCTTGTAGTGTGTGACAACTGCCGGTGGTTAAGCGAGAGTTGCTGTTAGAATTAGATTTTAACCGGCACCAAAATTAGCAGCACCAAGTTCGCGGACTATTAATCATCTTTCAATAAACATGGGACAAAGATCGATAGGCAGACTATAAAATGAGAAGTAGGTGTGAAAAATATATCCCGTGAATTTTTAAGACTTTCCAAGGTGGCTCCAAGTGATTTATTGTTGGATGGTTCGCAGTTCATGAGGTTTTAACGTTTCATTACGAGGATGTTTCGACGAGAAACGCCGGTCGAAAACACAACGAGTCTAGGAAACATTGCACGATATCGATGAAATCATCTTTATCTTCAAATTATTCCGTCCATTTATTCCCGCCTCCATAAAATATAATTGCACATAAAACAATTGGAACAGACGTTGGATATCCATGGAATTGCGTTTCAGCACGCTAACCACTTGGCGACACCGACTGATTCACGCGCGCAGGATCAATTTTTCTTCACGTTTTCAGCCTCCAGCATTCACAACAATCCTCGAAAATTGCAACTTGTTCTTTGCCACGCTCTTCGGCTTGGAAATGCTGCTCAAGTTGGTGGCTCATGGGATCTGCGAATACCTCCAGGATGGATTCAACGCCTTCGATGGATTCATAGTCATTGTCAGGTTGGTCTTTTATGTTGCCCTTTGTCTTGTGAAGCTCCATTCTACGGCGAGAATAATTTGCCGCGCTCGACGACACGTAAAGATGAATGTAGGAAATATGGCGTAGCACGCGTCTGTCACTCATTTCGGCAATATTTTCCCGCAGTGTCACCGAACTTTTCTATCGAACGGAAACAGCAGGTCTGTCGGTGTTGAGGACTTTCAGACTCCTCAGGATCCTCAAATTAGTCAGATTTCTGCCAGCTCTCCGTTACCAACTCCTCATCATGCTCAAAACCATGGACAACGTTGCTACGTTCTTCGCTCTGCTTTGTCTTTTCATCTTCATTTTCAGGTTCAGTTCATCGTTTGTTGGAAGTTTTATTACGAAATCAAATTAATTAGTGTTTTTGTTGATTTAAAACGAATAGATCGAAATTAAAAAAAAAACAGATGTCTCACTGGATTGAATCTTTCCGTGATATTTATAGCGACAATGCGCAATCATGCGGTTTAGCCATCAATAACATTTTAAGTAACAAATGGTTTTTTCATGAAATCAAATTAATTTCAAAGCCAGTCATTGGATGGAATGCGAGAAACGTTTCTAACATAAAATCGTTCTTCCAGCATTCTGGGAATGAACCTGTTCGGTTGCAAGTTCTGCGATAAAAACTCCGTCTACATATCGAAGCATAGCTGCGGAAGGAAGAATTTCGACAGTCTTCTCTGGGCCATTATAACAGTCTTCCAGGTTGGAGAAGTTACAAGTTAATCATGAGATTCGCTAAGAGACATCTTTATGATCCTGGTTTTCTTTTTCGTTTTCCTACGACACGAATATATTCTCGTGTGCAATCAAAATGCACTCAATTTTTATTAGAATCCGATGATCTTTGGAGATGATAAGCATGGAACTTCTTTTCCAAAGTTCACTCACCGCCCTAGGTGGCCTCAACAACCAGCTTTATGAGCTCCAATAAAAACTAAACGACCGGACACTTCCGCTCGAAAATTTTGCACACCGTTTCCAAGGCAATTTGCACGTATTCTCAACTTATAAAAATTATTAATCCATTCCAAAGATTCTCACCCAGGAAGATTGGAATGAAGTCCTGTACACCGGAATGTCGATGACTTCGGCCTGGGCTGCCCTCTACTTCATTGCTCTCATGACCTTCGGCAACTACGTCCTCTTTAACCTCCTCGTGGCCATTCTCGTGGAAGGCTTTTCTGCCGAGGTCTGTTTACTTTCAACTTCCAGTCATAAATCAAAGAAAACTTGAAGTACTCAAAACATTCTACAGGGCGAGGAGAGAATGAGGGAGGACGCCATGATCAAAGCAGCTCTTAATGACATGAAGAGGAAGAAGTCCATAGCTCTGGACGTGAAGAGTAACAAGATGTCGCGAGGTATGACGAAGCATTCGAAGCTCGGTTCTGCTTAAAATTCGTACCAGCTCTTGTCACCGCCGTTAATGGCTCATCAACTGACCAAACGGTCGCAGCCGCGTAAGCCCGGAGTCGTCTGCGTTGGAATTTATGCCGAAACATTAAAGTGCGACAATTTGTCCAGGTCGAATTTCTTTTCCTTCCTGTTGCAGACGAAAGCAGCAGAAGCACAAAGCAAAGCAGAATTTTCTCTCCTCTGGTCGTGGGAACAGTCAGGAACTTACCAGTCATCACAAGGACAGTTGCCACCCCACTGGCCACCCCGCACACCTCTCCGAGTGAGAATGCTTTAGCAACCAAACCTGTCCGTGACTCAATAACCGACAACAGACTGCCTCAGGGATTGCCCCTCGAGGCTCCATATATTGAGAGAAAACTCGCAAAACTGCCAAAGGTATAACTGGAATAGGAGACAATTGTCGTCTATCTTTTGAACGTCATGGTTTAAACAAATAATTTCTCCGATCCAAGCGCTATTCACGAAATTCATCCTCGCTGCTTTTAAATCTTTCTGAAAGCCCAGCGACAGACAAAAGAGGATTGCTTCCATGACCATTCCACCAAGCAGAAAATACGCGGTCAACTCCAGCTGGTTTCCTAGAGTCCGACATTTTGAGGAGGATGCGTCGGATAGTGACGAACGTTTTGTCGAGGAAAAACCCCTCTGCGACAAGAAAACCAATTCATTTCCTCAGATGTATGCATTTTAATTCATTCTCCACAATAGCGCCGTTTGTGACGAAAGATTCACGTTTCTGTAGATCGACGGTTGCTCAGACTAAAATTAGCACTCAGACGAGGATGCCCACCTTGGCAGGTTGCGTGCTGGAAAATATACAACAACACCAACAACTGCTGCAACAACTACAACAATCTCAACAACAACCGGACGACTCGCAACACGCCACTCACGTCTCAAGAAGACACACTTATGCTTTTGATGATCGGGGAGCCTTGTTTACTCAACGCCACTCAACGCACACAAGGGGTTCGTTCAAATTTTCGAAGAAAATTTAGAAATAAAAACAACTTTAAAGCTTAGTCTTGTTTAATGTCGCTGATATATAATTTTGCTCTAAATTTATTTTTCAAATTAAATTATTTAATCTTTTTCAAAATTGAGAATTTAATCGAAACTGATTTTTTAAACTTGTAAACCATGAAATTCAGCTTCCGAGGGCAACACATCTATGCATTCTATGAGCAGTTTGTCACTTCGAGATGAATTCCTCAGAAAGAACAGTTGGGCCACAATAGATGACTGGTACAGTGGTTCACTGTCAAACCACAGCAACAACCTCTTATCATGCGATATGGTTCCTCTTGCAATATATTTATTTTTTAAATTATTAATTTATTTAATGCAAACATTAGTACTGATCATGATGCACACTTATTTAGTATTAAAAATAATTTTATGCTTCCTCATTAAAAGATTAAAGAGAAATAAATAAAAATTAGCAACAGATTGAAGGGTTGAAGTCAGATTTTTGCTAGAAAATATTTCTAATTTTCAAATAATTCCATAAACCTGCTTCTCAGGTTGAACATCTCAGTTTCGTGTTGTTTGATGAAGTTGTGGATGATGGCAATGTCACAATCTACATTATTTACAATTATTAATAATAAGCAAAATGATTAAATAAGTATTAGCAAAGAAATAAATATATTGCTAGCAATTTTTAATCGTACTCGCATGCCTCCTGAGAAGTCGGCATTATTGGTAAAAGCTTCTTTCCAGGATTGCTTCCGTAAGCTCATTCCGGAGCCTACCGGTTGTTTCGTCACCAGGTCTGATTTCGCCTTCTACCTGCTTCCTCCCACAAACAGGTGTGCAAGCTGAGTACATTTTTTTTCTGAGCATCATTTGAAATGTTCTGTTGAACTTGAACTTGAGTTGCATCTCAGTAATGGTTTCAAAAGATGTCTTTTACGAAACACTCCTTAGACTGATGTTAAAATGACGAGAAGATTTTGAAACGTCGAATAAATATACTCTGGCATCACGGACACAATTTCAGAGATTTATGTTTCTTTTGTTTTACGTTATTCGAGATAAAACAAGTCTTATGCCGAACGCAGATTCCGAAAGTTGTGCATTTGGTTCGTGTCAAAACAATGGTTCGATTACTGCGTCTTGTTCTGCATAGCATTCAACTGCATCACGCTGGCCATGGAAAGACCAGACATTCCAAACGACTCTGTCGTAAGTTTTCATAAATTACAAATTCATTTTTTACTTTAATTTTTTCGTTTTTAAATAAAAATCCAATTATTGTATGGAAGAATGTCTTAGTTTTTATTGATGTCAATTATATTTAAAGATGTTCATCGATTTAATTTTAAACTTCATAAATAAATGAGTGAGTGAGTGAGTGAGTGAGTGAGTGAGTGAGTGAGTGAGTGAGTGAGTGAGTGAGTGAGTGAGTGAGTGAATGAATGAATGAATAATTTTCAGGAAAGACTGTTCCTAACGACCTCCAACTACATCTTCACCATTATCTTCGCCTTCGAAATGCTCGTCAAAGTGAGGAAATTGAAATGATTTTCCAAAATTAAAACGTTTCAGTTAAAATAATTTATATGTCAATTAAATTAAACTAATTTATATATTAATTACAATAATATACATAATAATTTAATTAATATTATTATTTTTTTAGTCGTTTTGAAAAAAATTGATGTTCAAAATTATCAATAAATAAATTCATAACTTGCGATTACTTGAAAAACTAATTCCCATGATTTCATTTGTTCTCCAATCGACAGGTGTCGGCCAAAGGAATGTTATTTCACGAACATGCGTATCTGAAGAGCGGCTGGAACATCATGGATGGATCGCTGGTGTTCATTTCTCTCGTCGACATCATGATCTCCTTCCTTGCCTCAGGAAGTTCCAGAATCTTTGGCATTTTGAGGGTCTTCAGGCTACTCAGAGCTTTGAAACCTCTCAGGTGAGTTGGATGAAAATTCTTTGGAACCCTTTGATGCTGTTATCTCGTCTTCTTCTTGGATGTTTGATCGTTTTTTTTTAAACTTTTGATTGTGATGGCAATGGCGACGAGGACGATGAATTACAGGGTGATAAGCAGAGCTCCTGGTCTCAAGTTGGTGGTTTCAACGCTTCTTTCCTCTCTTCGGCCGATAGGGAACATTGTTCTCATCTGCTGCACCTTCTTCATCATATTCGGCATCTTAGGAGTTCAGGTGCAACTAATTCACATTGGTGCTCGTTGTAATTAGAAATTCTTTTTTTTATACGCTTAAAGGATTTCAATGATTTAATATCATTAGTTAAACCATGTAATTATGAAAATATATTTCAATTCATATCCAGTGTAGTTCATAATTATGTTTTTCTTTGCAGACCAACGAACATATGAAATGAAACTAAAATTAAAAGATAATTTTAACGTTACTTATAAAAACAGATGAATGAGTAACATTGATGACATTAATATTGACAGCTGTTCAAGGGAACATTTTACTACTGCGAGGGACCAAATGTTCGAAGCGTGAAGAACAGAACTGATTGCATCAACAAAGGTTATCCTTACAGATGGGTCAACAGGAAGTACAATTTTGACAACTTGGGGCAGGTCAATGCCTTTTCATCCTTCCCTTGCTAAACATTTTTACTGTTTCATCATTAAACTTGTAAACAACCCAATGTAAATACATTCATCACACGCCACCACTGCTTGGCATTTAACCCTCAGATTACAACGGAGCATAAAGAAGCAATGACTCCTAGCAAAAGATGAACGAATGAGAGGATTCCAAAATCTCGAATAAGCACAAATGATAAAAATAAAAAGCGATACCAAATTAATCCTAATTGTGTAACAACCTCTTCCATTAGGAGAAGCACTTCATGCGATCGCACTCGTTAGCATCTCAGCGCACTCCGAAAAGGCACCTTTGAAACACAATCGGGTTCCAACTATTTGAACTCGAAATTTCAAATCAACTTTCAGGCCCTCATGTCTTTATTCGTGCTGGCATCAAAGGATGGTTGGGTTAACATCATGTACACGGGTTTGGACGCAGTGGGTGTAGACCTGCAGGTAGGCTTCGATTTTCTGGATTGTATTCATCTTTCTTGATAGCATTTCCTATTTATCAGTTTTGCAGAATATAGATTATTGTTACTTCAATTAATCATTTATTTGTTAATGATTTGAAAATTGATTTATTTATAGTTGGAGAATGTCTTCAGAGAGACTTGTTCTAATGAGATTTGGAAATGTATTATGCATATAATAGCTTCCACTCCATATTCAATTTCATTTATGGCTGAATGTGAATCATCATTAGCAATTGATTTGCTTATTTGGCATGATTTAAAACTTAAATTGACCATTTCACATGAGACAACGGCTTAATCATCTCACCAGCCTCAGGTCAACTATAACGAGTGGAGGTTGCTCTACTTCATTTCATTCCTCTTATTGGTTGGCTTCTTCGTCTTGAACATGTTCGTCGGTGTTGTTGTGGAGAACTTCCACAAGTGCAGAGAGACTCAGGAGAAGGAGGAAAAGAGCAGAAGAGCTGATCTTTACATGAAGAAGCTTTTGAGGAAAAGAAAACGTGAGTCGTGTTTTTGATATTTTGAGATGTGTTTATTCTAAATCACACGTTAATTTTGATTCTTTTTATGTTTGAATGTGTTGTTATGTTTCTGAGTTTGTACAAATTAGGATGTGCTTGTTCATACAATCGGCTAGTTCTGATAATTTGTTTTTTGATTTGTTTGTAACGAGATTAAAACAATAAAAATAAATTACACGTCACATTTTACAGACTAAAACATTCTACAACTCCCCGTTGACTTTAATTGTTGACTTATTTTCTGTAAAACTGCTGTGGTAAATGGTTGTAAAAAAAATCCCTCAACAACCCAGGTTTAAGGGAGCCTCCGTATTGGTGTCGGTACTCGAAGCCGCGAATGTTCATCCACGCGTTCATCAACAGCAAGTACTTTGACCTCGTCAATGCAGGGGTCATTGGACTCAACGTCATCATGATGGCTCTCGAATATTACTTAATGCCCAAGGTAGGTCGGTCATTCAGGGGCTGTTTTCTGATCGTTGAATGGTCATAGCTGTTTCTTTGTATTTTATATCGTGTTTAGCCGATCTTTTGAGTTCTTATGTATTCGAACAGAACGTGAAGGCACATTTTAATCGCTCCACCATTTATATAGTGCCCCTACCCGAGGGCGCTCCCTGGTGTCCCCGCATGGTCTAATGGTTACGACTTCCGCCTCTCACGATGGCAGCACGGATTCAAATCCCGTTGAGAGAGCACCGTCTTAATCATCCAGTTACGCAACGGACGTTAATAAACAACGGCAACGGCAGGGCGCTCCCTGGGGTTTGCAGGCTGGGTTGCAAACTTGTTTGTTTAAATCTCATGCTTTTTTTGGTCTAAAAAAAACTTTGAAGGCGAAGACGGCGAAGTTCTTTTGTTTATCACCAACGGAAACTTTATGCATTATTTTCTCCAGAACCAAAATTCTTTAAAAAAGGAGAAGCCATACTAACCCTAACCTTAACCCCAGTCCTACCCGGAATCGATAACTGGTTTTGGGCATAAAATCCTTGTCGCAGGCGAAAATTTGAATCTTATTTTTGCGTTGTTTCTTTAGTTAAACCATGTAATTATGAAAAGACATTTCAGTTCATATTCTATTTATTTATTTCAAAAGTGAGCAGAGGACAAATGCCTCTTAACATGTTATTATGGCCATTCTCCTTTGTGTATTCCTCTTGTTGCACTGATCCCTCTTGTGAATTCAAAATTATTGAATAAAATAAACTTGAATCACCAGGAATTGCAGTTTGCTTTGAAATGTTTCAACTATTTCTTCACGTCGGTATTCATTGTTGAGGCAATCGCCAAGGTCATCAGTTTAGGAATATTTCGCTATCTCAAAGATAGGTTGGTGGAGGCGAACTTTTTGGAGATTAATAAGTATTAAACATTGTATTAAATGTTCAATTTTATTACTAACTGAATAACAAACAACACATCCCTTCTCGTGCTAGATGGAACCAGTTGGATATGGCCATCGTCATTTTGTCTATTACTGGAATAGCTCTGGAGGAAGTGAAGGCCGGTTTCATTCCCATAAACCCTACCATCATCAGAGTTATGAGGGTACTCAGGATTGCCAGAGGTCTGATTTTACTCTGAAAAAATGCAATAGCTACAATAAGTTAATTAAGTTTTATTTATTATTTTAAGTTTTGAAACTGCTGAAAATGGCAAAGGCCGTGAGGGCATTGTTGGACACAGTTATGCAAGCTTTGCCAGAAGTTGGAAACCTTGGCCTCCTCTTTTTCCTCCTCTTCTTCATTTTTGCTGCACTTGGAGTTGAACTCTTCGGCAGAGTCGGTGAGAAATTCTGGAAACACGATTACAAAGAATAACAATTGTTAGCAAAGATTATTTAGATTATTTTACAAACCGAATCTCTTTTTTTTTTTTTTGTAAAACTAGACAAAAAAATTACTTTCATTATTTTAATACAGAATGTTCGACCGCCCATCCATGCGAGGGTCTCAACAAACACGCCCACTTCAAGAACTTCGGCATGGCTTTCCTGACGTTGTTCAGAGTGGCCACAGGAGACAATTGGAATGGAATCATGAAAGTAAATTCCCGATTGTTTTTCATTATTATTATCTTAAAACACGCAATACTTATTATTCGACCACGCATGTCGACAACTGATAAACATATTCTTTAAAATTATGATGTCGGTTATAATTTTATTACTTAATAATAATAACATAATATTGTATTAACGTAACTCATTCGTTTGACCTTCCTAGAGCTCATAGATCGATTAGCATGTCCAAGGAATTGACTGAATGTTAATGAAATGATTATCGGATGATAACCATGGCTGAGTAATAACACGATCTTTTGCTAAGGATGCCTTGAAGGACGACTGTGACAGCGGATACGACTGCATCCAGAACTGCTGCGTGTCGACCATCATCGCACCAATGTTCTTCGTCATCTTCGTTCTAATGGCACAGTTCGTCCTCGTCAACGTGGTGGTAGCCGTGCTCATGAAACACCTTGAGGTTGTCGTTGTTGGTCTTTCTCGTACTCCTTAATCCTCCTTCACCACTAACCCCTCCTCAACCCGTGCATTCGGCCCCAACCCCTCATCATCTCCCTAGCAACTTCGACACGGTGGCGACCTGTAATTGGATTCGCTGCACGTCGTGTTTTTCAGCCATTTATTTGTATGCATCACCGGATATCTTCACACATGTATGCAGAGGATAGGATAACAAGAAGATACAATATGTTTATAAGTTGTACTGGTCTATCAATAATTATTAGAGATTGGTTATGAAAAGATTTCATGAATATGCTATCGAAGTGCAACGTATGGAATATTTATTGGACGCAGGAGTCCCACAAGCACATCGATGACGCGGATTTGGACAACGAAGACGATGAACTGATGGAGGAAGTGGAAGAATTTGATGTCAAACCACCTCGACCGTCACAGGGCGAAGTTGGATTTCATTGTTCAAAACATCAACGTTAATTGTTCATCATCATCACGCCATCCTTCTACAGTCATTCTCTTGTTACATTTAGGAATTTATGATAGCTAAACATTCGTCACAGAATGCACAAAATACGAAGGACTGTGTAAAAGAAAGAATTGTTTTCAACAGGTTTTCAGACCAGTTCTCAAGTCGATCCATGAAACGAGATTTTCATCGGGAGAGTTGTCAGAAACCTCCAAAACCAAGTTCGTCGTGGTCGACATCGAAAAGCAGGTCAAACCTGACGCTCAACTTCCTGAAGGCAGGGAAGAACTTTCAGCCAAAGAGACACAAAGTCCCTCACCTCGACCTGAACTGAAGAGGAACTTCATAAAGGTCGTCAGGATCCACTCACTGCCAGTCAAGTTGGAAACTGACGCTTTCAGTGAATCTAATCTCAACAAATCGCCAAGGAGGTTGACGTTGTCGGCGGGATTCATAAGAAAACGTTGTTGTGAGTAGTTGTAGCTGTAAGAGTTGAAGTTGCAATGTATGTTTCAATGTTCAAAATGTTCAAAAGTTAACAGTAAAAACTTTAATGTCATAAAATGAAAAAATTATAAGAAAACCTTTGAACGCTAAAAATATAAATTTCCAATCAAGCCGATCCAGTCCTGAAATCACTGAAAATTTCATCCGGCTTCCTGGTCAGAAAGAGGCACAAGTCAAACGACTTCAACTCCTCGCCAAAGTCATCTTCTCCTCTCCTCAAAACCTCAAAATCAGAGGTGGGTACGAAGAGGTACTTCAACTCCCCTGAGGCAGGGTCGGGCTGCATGAGGAAGACCACTGGCAGAACACGATTCAATCTCACATGGCCGCTTCGGCGCACCTCGTGGACCATAAAAAGTCTCCGGACTGCGGACTACATTTCAGAATCCAAGTCTCGCTTGCTCAACGCTTTCCAAAGGAACGAGAAATCAGACACGCGACTTATCGGCAGACAGAAGCAGAGGAGTTAACAGTTCATCAGTTTCTAAGAAGTTCTATTTTTATACCGAGTGATATCCAGTACGAGTTTGTTTGCTTGCTAGGAAAATTTTGTGACTAATTCTTTTATTTTTATTTTTAAATTTCTGTCTTTCGGAATAATATTTCTCTCGACAACAAACTTCTGAAACATATCTTCCGAGATCTCTGTGCACTTGAGCTTAACAAGTTTGATAAACGACGCTCTTGTAATAATAATAATGATTGTAATAATAATAATAATAACAACAATAATAATTGTAATAATAATAATTGTGATAATAATAATAATAATAATAACAATAATAATAATAATAATAACAATAATAATAATAACAATAATAATATAATAATAATAACAATAATAATAATATTAATAATAATATAATAGTATTGATAATAATAATAGTAATACTATTGATATTGATAATTGTAAGTACATTATCAATGTTAACAACATCGGTGGTATGACCAATGATGATGATGAGGATGATGATGATGATGAGGATGATGATGATGATGATGATGATGAGGATGATGATGAATAAGCATAAATAAGCATGAGCGTGGGAAACGTGCTCGAATGAAATTAAAGTTGTTGTTGAGTATTTTTCTGCTCCATCAATTTATTTACGAACGAATCTTAAACGTTCAGACTTCAACGTTCACTGACTTGCATCCGAGAAGTCCATTTCATGCTGATTATCATCATTTTTGCCTCTTTTTCATTGGCTGCCGATTCGACGAACTTTATCGAGAACCATCATTAATTGGACGATTCGAATGTTGACACCTTTGCACGATCCAATGAAAACATGGCAGAAACGCAGCGGCATAATAAACTGTATAATTAATGAGCTGTGTTATAATTTTAAAGGAGCTTCTAATGATGCTCTTAGGGCACTAATTATAGAAACAAACAACTTCCAGACGAAGAGACCAAATAATGGTTGAGGCCGAAAAGGTTGTCAATTCCCGATTGGTCGATTTAATTGTCGACGTCATGAAAAGTGAATAACTAATGAGGTTGTTATTAAGCTGAACATCTACGAAGAGGCAGTTTGTGTGAGGTCCTTAATGTGTCACCTCACAGAGTTCTATTTGTTTTGGTCATTTCGAGACTTTCTGATAGTTTTAATAGGCAGATACTTGCAAATGAGTTTTAAACACATGCACACATCCTCACATGCACACATGCATCCACACATACATGCACACATACATCCACACATACATCAACACATGCATGCGCACACTCCGAGAGTAGACGATCCTGAGAAGTTCAACATGTTAAGGTAATTAATATTGGAAATTATTATACACTGTTCTATACTATAATAATTTTAATTATAAGGAGGACTTTGTGATAATTGTGTTGTTTGTGTTGTTCTGCGTCATCAACATCAACATCACTATCATCATCATCATTGTCTTCTTCGACATCATCATCATCACCATCACCGTTGTCAACATTGTAGCTTCCATTATTATTAATGTTATTGTTGATGATCTTGCTTCTTATTGATCTTAAACGATGTGAATATTGATGAGCTGATGTGAATATTGATGAGCTGATTAAAATCTGAAATGTACAATTTCAATTTCCTATGCAACAATCTGTTAAACATGGCCAAGAAGTGTCAAATATCCAGTTACAAAGTTGATGCCCACCTGGATGCACATCCTATTCCAGGTAGATTCGGAATGTAAGCACGCATAGGTAGAGAGAGTGAACATTTCATCTCATTTGCTTAAAGTGAGATTATTATTCATTAACTCGTGCTACGCTGATGACCCCGTAACTAATCCACACCGCTACGGCTGGATAAGGTATACCGGCATCATCATCATCATCATCATCGCAGGCCATCGTCGTCGTCGTCGTCGTCTTCGGTCGCGGGTTGTGAATGGAGAAGAATCCGAACAAAACGCTGTTAAAATAAAAGTTGGTCGAAAGGCAAATTCACTCATCCGAATAATAAGTGCTTGAAAATGATGATGAACATTATTATTGCATCCTAATATTCTATTTCTCAACATTTCTTTTAATTATTCTTTTATCAACCAACTAATTAATTAATTAATTAATTTATTTATTTATTTATTTATTCATTCATTCATTTCAAGAGAGTTTAATTCGGAACGTCGTGAAACATCGTGGTCAAATTAAGGGCTTCATTAGGCCCGCCATCGAGTGTAGTTAGGTTGCGTGCGGAGTAATGAGTCGGTCCGAATAAGCATATTTAATCGACCTGCCTTGCAGCCTTTCAACCGATACGAGAAAACTTCTCAACTTCAATCCTTCTTGACTTTGGATTTCAATCGCACGTTGTTTCTGCCGATGATGACGACGACCACGACGATGGTGACGACATTCGGACGAGCGGAGTAGCTAGAGTTTTTCTAGACATGTTTAAAGTCTACGGAATGATTCCTGCGTTTTGATTTGCGATAGAAATGGACGAACAGCTGCTTGTTGATCGGAAACAGTCCGCCAAATGCCTCGACTTGAAGGATGTTCTGTCTTTTGTCCCCGACAACCGCTCCCCAGAACCGAGGTTTCACCTCAACCCCTGCCTCATCCCCCCCTGGTAATTATTCGTTCATTGTACATTCGTTCGTTCGCTCATTTATTTCAAGGGAGATGTTTATTCCTTAGAATCATTCATTCATTCATTGGTTTTCGAATATTCTTTGAAATGAGAATTAAATTCTGAAGTTTTGCTGGTTTATTTTCGTTATTGTGATTTGAAAATTTTGAAACATGTATTTTATTTAAATTAATTTAGGAAAAGTTACCAAAATTTTAACTGAATGTAATCTCATCATGTGATCTTGCAACACATTCATTGAATAACAAGAATATACGCTACATTGACAATCGAACAACGTGAAATTTATTTAAACATTTTACATTAACCGTCATTAAAATGTTTGTTGTTAATTAGAAATAAAAATAATTAGACGAGAAATCGAAATTGAAGCAACGAGTGTTGAATTTCTTTCAGTTCGGACCTGTTGACCTCCTCACCTGAGCAGGTGCTCGACAACTTTGATTGGATGATTCCCTCCATCTCCTCCAACTGCACTCTCGACAACAACAACAACAACAACAGCAGGATTGGTTTCGATTTGAACGGGATTTCCAATGTCGACAGGCCGAATGTCAGCGAGTACAAAAAGGGCGGCAGCAGAAATTCCTCCGCGAACTGCATCGGTTCCTCCCCAAGGAGGAGTGAGTCCCGCATCAGAAGACCAATGAACGCCTTCATGGTCTGGGCAAAAGCAGAAAGGAAAAGACTTGCCGAAGAATTTCCCGACGTCCACAACGCGGACCTCAGCAAAATGCTGGGTACGTTTTTTGTGACGCAATTTTTAAATGTTTTCAATCTGACGATTTGGACTTTACGTGCTTTTATTCTTGAGTTTCCGAAAGTTTAGAGCAAATTCGGAGGATTTTCGTGCATTGTGAATGAGAATCAATTCATTTAAACAATCGACTGTCTATTATAAATACCACGACCTGGTGAATTGTGATTTCTTGTTTTGAAAGCTATCACGAAGTTCCAAGGTATTAAAAGAAATAGGACACAAAAGGTGCAGTTTAAAAAGCCTGTTTTTACCAATTTTACTCACTTCCTAACTAACTATCTTCAGAAATACTTGTGAAATATTGACACAAAAAATGAACAAAACTAGAGAAATAGAATTTGGCAGATCTTGTTTGTGCCTCGTTCAAAAGAAATGCTAACAGAGCCTTTGGTCAGAGAATTAGACATAGAGCATAAGTTCTGAACTATGAATAGTGTTAGCAGCAAACAAAGTCACAGAAGGATACGATTGAGACTAATTGTTTTTCTAACTCTGTTAGATTCTGCTGTTTTATGTCAATCCATTTTTCAACCAAATATTTTCTCGAGGTTTCTGGATGGCGGTTGATGTTACATCTACTTAAGTGTTGTTCTTTTTTAATTAAAGGTGAGATTACTTTGAAGATGCTTTGACTTCGATATTTGAAGGTTGACCAAACATATCGACTGATTTATTTACACAGATAAGATTAAAGGTTGACCTTGTTTGGCTGAAGGTCATTGGTGGACATATTACGCATTCTGTAATTAATGTTCAATTATTTTAATTCTATCAATTTGTTATTTGACATATTTTCATTTCATCGTTTTAAAGAAATTTTAAGATTACCTTCAATCGACCAGTGAAGCATTTTGAATCATGAAATATTGAAATCAAGTCGAAAACATCATCAGCTTATTTTTAGAGGATGCATTGATCTTTCATTATTTAGCACTTCATTTAAGAAGTGGAGCACTTTTTATATTTATTTTTCACCAAAACAGCACACAACAATCGAGTTATTTAATAAAATTACATCTCCTTGTAACTCTTGCAACCACTCAAAATGCACCCAAACGAAGAGTGGATAGGGTGGCTGTGAAACAACTCACAGCGGGTCACCGTGCATTCCAATTTACAGGAGAATAATCTCATGAGCTGGAAAAATAGATTTAAAAAAGTCTCGGTAAACAATGCAGTTCGTTCCTATTCTTTTCTTTCTTTAGACAGGAAAACTTTCATTCATCTTGCATTTGTCTGAGAAGTATGACATAAGTTCAAGGATCATTTTAATGCAAAAGACGCATCAGTTTTTTTTTCCACAGTTCTTGCAACTTCGAGTATTTCAAGAAAATGTAAAAAATCAGTTTGAGAAAAGTCCAATTCATCCATCGAAAATGATAATATTTTTTCTTTCATTCATTGAGGATGAATGACTTGCAACCGACTCCACCTGTTGGCAAATTAAAACTTCAAAAGTTCATAAAGCGATTCATACTCGGAAGACGTTTGAAGTCCTATGCAATAGTACCTCGAGACATGAGAGAAAAACTATTGCAAGCAACTTTTCCATTTATTTTTCCAGGTAGCAACTGGAAGCAGCTCTCACTCATGGCGAAACGTCCTTACGTCGAGGAGGCCGAAAGATTGCGAGTGAAATTGATGACCGATCATCCTGATTACAAGTACCGACCTAGGAGGAGAAAACACCCGCGCAGGGTCACCAGGAAAACCCTCTCCACGTCCTCATCGTCTCCCTCCAAACATTCCACCACCCCGCCCCTGACCTCCGAGGTCAGTCCCTTCGATGACTCTGCATCGACCCCCGCCGATCTGCAGGAAAACTTGAAGGAGGCTTTCTTCAGTTTTCAAGATGTGTCGAAACTAGGAGTCGAACCGTCTGACAAACGTCCAGTTGATGAATATTTCAGGTCAGCAATAAACAGTTCTGCAGATTTCATTACCAGCCACCAGGAGAGATGGTGTCAGTATCAACAACAAGGCAACAAACAATTTCCACTGTTCTACGGCCATCCAAATCATATTCGGGCCTTAGAATTATGCGGAAGTACAGATTCACCTAAGAATGCCTGTGAGATCGGAGCAGACCACAGTCAGTTCAATTACCAGCACAACTTTCTAGAAGGTTCCAGGAGGCATCACAGTTGGTGGGGCATGCCTGGATATCAATTTTCGTTCGAATCAGAATCGAATATCGAGGAAGAGCCAAAGTTTTATTTTGACGGCTTCAGGAATTTCCCTGCTATGAACAACTGGAACAACTCGAGACTTGAATATTTTCACAACTTCCAATGTTCTGCTCCTAGTGAATGGCGCGAATTTGATCCTCAACATCCTCATCCAGTAAACTACAGCTTCCGATTTAACGATTGTCAGGCAGAAGTCTCAAGAATGACACGATTTCAAGGTTCGTGTCTGCCCTCGATTCAAATCACGAACGAGGAATCAAAAGTGGACTGTTCGGTGCAGGACTCGGGAGACATCGATGATGAGTCGATTGCTGACGTTGGATCCGATGAACTCGATCAATACCTGGGCAAGGTGTGCAAGATGGAACCACTGCGAACCGAGGATGATCTCGTGTTTGTTTGAAGTTCTTCTGCTAGATTTTTAACAGAGGTAAAAGTTCCAAACTTTGTGTGAATATTTTGTGCCTTCAAACCGTTGCTATCGAGTTTTAGAGAAACCTCCACAATTGAATTGATTTCTATTACACATTTGGTGCCTTTCAGAGACAAAATGTTGTTGTGAATCTGAAGTGGAGAACATTTTTATCAATATCTTGTCCTCGAGCATTCGAGCTGTCAGTTAAAATGAATGATGTCCCCTTATCACATGTTGACCACTTGAGAGCACTAACTTTGTTTTAGAGCTCCTCAACTGGTAGTATTTCGAATCAGTTTCATGAAATCTCGTCTGATAACATTCGATGGAAATTTTGATCAAACTTTAACGTTCGAGTGCCTTGGTTTTGTTTGGTTTTGAATAACTTCGAGAGGAATTTTTCTGAAATTATTTTTATTCACATTTTCTGCTGACGTTGGTTAATTTGTGGAATCGAAAAATATTTAATTTATGCCGAGACACCAATTTGACGAAGGACTGCGACAATTCTTTTGTTTTCGGTGTCATGATTTTACTGCAGACCAATTTCGCGTTGTGAAAAATTCCAATAAATTTCAACAAAACCTGAACGATTTTGATTAATCAAAATAAAGAACAAACCACGGAAAATGAATCCAGCAAGACCTGTGTTCGTGCGGAGATTCGAAACGTGGAGGCATCCACTTGGATTGCCGTTTCGTCACGGCCAAGAACAGGCGTAAAATTAAACCTGCAACACCAGGCCAAATAATTAAGTTCATGAAACTTTCATAAACACCTACAAGTCCATGCTATCGATTACGACAACAAGTGACCAGGGAATTCAGTCTCACTTTGAACTTTCCGGACCAAACCGGTGCCATTTCAAATTGAATTGAAAAGGTAGCCAAGTTTAATTGTTAATAATAATAAATTTATTGGAAATTATTTGTAATACAATAAGTAAGAATTAATTTGGATCGGTTTAAATTGTGTGGACTGTTTTGGAGAACAAGAATTAAAAACCCGTAGAACGTTTTGTACAACACGTTTTATTCTCATGCACACGTATCACGAACATTTATCAGTTGACAAGGAGCTTTGTAGATATCAATTTAAAGAGTTGTTGAACATTTTCGTGAATGCTAATTGAGTGCTAAAATGTCTCGCGTTCCCCTGTTGTGACGTTTCGTGTCCACAACGAGCCTCGGGACTGGAAGTGACTTCTTAAACTCTTGCAGAGGGACCATCCACCCCATGTCATCGTCCACTTGTGCTCGATTTGAACTCGTGAGATGAGATTTTCTGCTTTCCTGTCTATTCGATTCATTCAGCTCTTTTGGAGAGGTCTCTTTTTCCTCTACTTTAAACCAGTTTTTGATTCGGCTTGGTGGCGTTTTTAAGTAGGAGATGATGGTTGACTTGG
This sequence comes from Hirudo medicinalis, assembly GCA_011800805.1. Lineage (NCBI taxonomy): Eukaryota > Metazoa > Annelida > Clitellata > Hirudinida > Hirudinidae > Hirudo > Hirudo medicinalis. The sequence continues at coordinate 97,135 of MPNW01000240.1, read as the reverse complement.
ATGTCGAAGAAAATCTTCTGCCGCTGATCGAAGACACTTGACGTTGGAAAGCCTCTTTTGATACGGAGGTCAGTGTGTTACGTCTGCTTCTTCCTCTATTGGGGCGTCTCTTACCGGGGCCGCTCAGCCATTGTGTCTTTCCGTCACAATCAATTACGAACTGATGAGGAATGAATGCATGATTTAGTATTAATGTAATTTAAATGAGACATACTTGAAAACCCACAATCTTTTCTTTCTGGTTCATGTGGTTGTTAGCGACACATTTGATGCTGAAGAAGAAATAAACCATAGAAATTGAGGAGAGGACAACGAAACTGCAACAAAATATGGACACCCAAACGCCCGAGTTCATCCAAAACTCAGGAATTATGGTGCTTGGCAGTTGATCAACTGGAAATCCTTTGAAGATCAAGATGACGTCCGCTTCAACCTGGTGTAATGAAGTTGTGATGTTCAATAAAAGGTGATTACGTAAAATAATGTACAAATAAAAACAACTAAGGAACTCAGGATTTCAGTGGAATTCATCCAAACCAATGCGCGAATTAGATCTGATCCTCGTGCAATGCCACCTGTTGAGAAAAAAACAATTTAACTTTTTATTTCCAATTATGAACGAACATTAATTAACATTAAATTTTGCAGAGTTAAAATGTCTAAATGAAGTCTAAACCCACAGAAACTTTCGACATAGAGAGATGTTCTTGTCGAATTGTGGGTCGTCCTCGGATTCAAGTGGATAACCTTGATGTCCTCCGACTGAACCTGGCACAAACTGCTGGCAAACTTCAACATGGAAGACTCGTATGAAAGTCTTGAAGCGTTTCTGACTTCCTCGTGAATGTCAGATAAGAAGGAGGCTCCATCCGTCCAGGTATCGTTCGAATCTTCGCTTATGATGTGGCCGAGGGCTGTGATGCTTGACCTGATGAGGGACTTTTCGTAGTCAAGGCAGCTGGTGGACCTGTTGGCTGATCCACCAAGGCAGTTGCTCCACGACTTGAGGTTCAAGGCCTTTGCAATGTGCCTCTTCAATTCTTCTATCCTAGCGACTGACTGAAAACTGTGTTTCAACTCTAGCGAATGAAATGAAATCTGATTTATAATGAGCTCACCTCATCGCTTTGTCGGTTCGTTACGTAGGTTACTATGCCGTCCACTTGTGATTGAGTCAGTTGTTGTATTTCTAAAGTGCTCTTCGTTTGAAATTTAAAAGATGCAAATTAAGTTAAACTAATTGATGGATTAAATGCAGTGGGTTTTGTTGATTTAGTTAGGAACAAGTTCAGTTATTGACATGAAATGTGTTATCAAACGGTCAGTCTTTTTTTTAATGCAATACTTTTAAGTTTGAAACCTACTTTGTCGGGCGGTTGTATGCTGTAGTACCTTTCATCTTCAATTACATCTGCATACAGCAGACAAGTAATCACGGACGTGAACTAATTTACAGTGAAAGCAGAACAAAAATACTTACCTTTTAAAAATTAAATTTTTTAAGATATAAATCAGAACAAATACCCAGATATTTACCTATCAAATAATATCTGTCCACTAACTCGTCTCTTCCTGTAATAAATCAATGAACGAATGGTCGACAAGCAAATCCACAATATAATCAAAGCATTTACGACCTGTGATGCAAAATGCCGACGGACATTCCCTGATGGTTTTGTTGACGAAGTAGATTACGTCATTGTCAGGGCAGGTCATGACGAGCAGTGGGATTGTCAGGTGGTCGACACAGGTTACCACGCCCATCACAGTCACGTGCACACACGCCTTATAAAGAGCAGACTGCCCAGGGGGAGGTGGATAAAGGTGATTGTCCGATTGGAGGGACACGGATATTGGACCAGAGGTGCTGCAGTGGTTTTCCTTGCAAAGAAAGCAATCCAATAACAAATCGAGGAACAGAAACGCGCCTGACACATGCAGTGACATTTATTACCTTTATAGGTCCCTGTGCCACCACAGCTGACTGTCCCTGGTATTTGAACTTGTACCACATGCCCGACCTCAGACGATTATCGCACTTTCTTTCGTTCTCTTCCGAAGGATACCTCCAATCATCCTTTATAATTCTCGCATTATCGCACGGACCTTTGGATATTCAAATCATACCATCCACTTCCATAAGCATGCATAGAGAAACGGCCCATCCACTTACCTGTGTGTTGTTGCTGTCCGGCAACTGACATCAAAAAGATCAAACACAAGCGCAACAATCCAAACGACATAAACAAAGTTTTCTAAAAACAAAAGATGACTTCGTAGCTTCAGAACTCCAGCCGTTGAGCGTTGTGTGCTCATTGATAACATCAGTTCGAGCCAGCAGACCAGCGTACATCAACCATGCATGCTACATGCTGCTTACTTCCAGAACTTTTAAGTGCACCTCTCGCCATTGCATTCTGTCGTTTTTATTTTTCGATAAAAATGCTCGATATGTCGGTTGGAATAAAACATTAAAAAGCAGAAATAAAGTATATGAAATGAAGGATGTTTTCATAACAGCTCAGACGATTTAAAAATAAAACAATCAGCAGAATATTATGCCGCTAATAATCTGAGAAGGAGTTGTACGAATGATTGAATGACGACGTATTGGCAGGACTGGGGCTGCGAATGTTGGCAAACTTCGTTTCTAAAACTTTCCTCAGAGTTGATGTGAGATCCTCGTCGCATGGGTTGCTGGTCGAAGGATTGATGAGGGGAGTACCACCTGGCGATCTAAAATTAAAAGCGAGATCTTCATTTTTGATATTTGTGAATTAATTCATCACTCATTAGCTATAGCCATGCAGTATTATTTATGTAAAATTAGAACATTTACCTCTCAATATTGGTTGATCTCAGAAACTTCTTCTGATTTGCCTTGAGAATCTCGTCGTGCAGAGTGAGCCTAGGAGGACTGAAATGACATTTTGATCGACATTAGAAGGAAACAACTGAACTCTTCAAGAACTTACAAGTACCTTTTGAAGCGAGGTGTTGGCTTTTTTGCTTTGTTATCGTCATCTCTGATGTCTGCATCCTGTAAAAAAGGTGACCAAATGTATGAGCTTCATGATTGTATGAATCCAAGATAGCTCAATTTAAAACTTAGACAAATTTAAAAAAACAAACAAGAAAACATTGCACAAAATATGTCAAAAAAATTCACCAAACTAAAACTTCAATTTCTCAATTTTTACTAAAGTCCATCATAACTCCGATAGAATGTTTTGACTCACGTCGAACTTCCTCTTCCGTGCAACGGGGTTTGATGATTTTTTGGAGAGAAACAACAAGTTGGCTGGAAGCGGTGGAGGTGGAAGTGGCAAGTTGTCCACCGATGTTTCCAGGCAACAAACAGGTGGTGGTGGTGGTAGAATAGAAATATTTCTATTGAGGTCAGATCGTCTCTTACTGCCATTCGTCCGAAATTCTGACAAACTTTTCCTTACAAATGATTTTGTGAAAAGAGTCGAATCGGTTTTATTAATTTGTGGTGAATCGGCGATGTTTTCCTTGATGTCGTTGAAGGTGAACCTCTTATGTTTGCTTCTCAGGTCCTCGATAATGCTGGAAGCCTCAAACGACTGCGTGCTGTCGTGCACATCTTTGTAAAAAATTTCTACAAATGGCAATCATTTTTAGTAAGCTAACATATCGACATAAAATGCATAGATCTAGGCTCAACGTACCCCTGTTGTGCTCCTGAAGAACCTCGATGCCCCTCAGTAGGTTGTTAAACTTTTGTTCGAATTCTTCTTCTGTGATGAGTGAGTTTAAAAATCTCTTTCCAAAAATACTTTTGTAGAAGAAAACCTGCCACAGACAATATGTTATTTCCACGTTATCTCAATACATCCTCAAAGTTCATGTTTATATGTTCAATAGTGTCAAATCTGTTGATCTGAATACAATACAATTTTATTTTAATCAACAAAATAAGTTGCCTTTAGAGAGGAAAATACTCCTGAATTCTGGATTGCATCCATCTTTCGTTTTTTAAGAATATCTTTATAGACACATGGATTTGCTTTGCAAAAATCCAAAAGTTCCTAAAGGGTAAAAATTGGTTGCATTTTTTTGTCTAAAGCTCGAGACAAATTTATCAAACTTGAATGGCTCGCTCTGTGGTAATATAAGTCACTTTCTTAACATCATCTTCCTTTTGAAGTGGATTGCAGTAGGATTTTCGCATTAAACTCGGTTCCTCCAAATATTCTTGGAAACTCATCAACACGTCGTCGGCGTTTGGAGAATCCTCTTCCATGCTACTTCAACGATGGAACGAAATCCAAACTTGATCAGAGAAAGAAAATTAAATTTATATCGAAACTAGACTTGGCACGCGATTCGAAGACTTGTTTTCAATTTATGGCAAAAAACAACTTCAAATATGCCGCCCGCATTAAAAGTGAAGTGTAAAATCATTAATAATTTGTTTTAATATTTAGTTTGCTAAATATATCACACATTAAACAAATGTTACAAAAACAAAAAATATTTGCAAAGTTAACAATTTTTTCATAAATGCGAAGAAGAAACGCTTGAGCATGGATTTTCATCAGTTATTATACAACTATTAATTCAGTATCATTGATAATATTTGATATCATTGACAATAAAATATCTTTTGTTTAGCAACAATTTTAGTCTTGAATACAAATAATTCTGTGGATTAAAGAATCATACATTGGGACCTTCCTTATCAAACTCTTTTGCATTAATGCTGAAGTTTTAAGACTTTAAGCAACCATAGATTAACAATGAATTTAACCGTAAAATGAACGATTATTGTCAAATTTCTCGATATCCTTGTGGAAACGCCGCAGACATTCTCTTGGTTGATGCATTGTAAAGACGATCGATTCGAATCTTTAAGTCGTGTTGAGAATCACTTTTGTACCATTCACAAAACAACCAAGGCATGATTTCTAACAACATTTTACAGCCTTAAATTTTACATACTTTTAAAAAGTCGCAAAATTTGGTGCATATTTCAAAATTAGTGGTCGTCAGCTACTTTGGGAAAGTTGAACAAAGGCTTGTCTGAAAACAACTTAAATAAGATCTCTCCTTCACCCCGTTTGTAATTTTGTCTAATGCTTAAGTTTTTCAAGGTAAAATATGTGTGGCATTTTAATAACAGAAATCTTTGAAATTGAAGCTCTAAAGGTGTTGCATTTTCTTGATGTTTCAGTTTCTGTGTTCTTGCTTTCTGATAAACCTTCTGACTTTCTGACGAAGGACGGATTTAAAGAATTTTATTAGAGTGAAATGACTTGTAATCGTAACTTGCATCTAATTTTTGGAAATATGCAACCTAAGTTAAACGATTTCATGGAAGTCCGGAAAATGAAACTAACTTTCTTATAAATTCTTTCTTAAAGAGCTATAACAAAATCTAATTAGACTAGGTTATTTATTAGTAATAAACAATTTAGGATAAACTTGAACTATCGTAATCTGAAGGAAACTTAGATGAGACAAGAATATGCAATACGCAATTAGTACATGAAGTTTGTGTTGGCAAGCGTACCTGGCTTACCTTAGCGCTTTGTTTGTTGTTTCGAATGTTCAACGATGACTTAAATTCGATATGGATTTCTCAATGTCAATGTTATTTCGCGTCGTCATGTTCTACTGGCTCTTTTCATAATATTACAAATTTCAAATCTTGGATTTACTGGTCAGAAATTCGTTTATTTGTTTATTAGTTGGTCTTTTCCAATTCCTCTTGGCGAGGAATAAATATTTGTCTTTTAAAGAATTTTTAACAACATTTGCTATTAATTAGTTTACATGACCTACAAATTTTAATTCCAAAATGTTGTTTAAAATTTTAATTCAAAATAAATTCATAAAGTTATTTATATTTCCGACTAGAAATAAAATTCGATTGAATGTTTTGAAAGACAATCTTATCTAAATTTAGGTGGCAGATGTGACCTAAAAGCCTCAGTGAAGTCACCAAGTTAAACATGTCTGGACATTCAAATAACTCCCACACAAATATTTTTGATAAATTCATAAAGACCAATGCTCAGAAAAATAAGTCCAACAGTCAGCTCACTAACGCTTCAATTTCTGGATTTGGAATTGTTGGAGATGTGACACTCTTCACCTCCACTGCTTCCCTTTCAATGCCAAGCGGTTTGTCCGAGCAGCTCGACGTGAGGATGCAGGAGAATAACCAGGTTCACGAGTTGAGAAGGCCGAGCGTGACCTCGAACGGTTCGAGCTCGTCAATTTCATCATTGAAGATGATTCTGTCAAAATCGTTCTCCAGAAACAGCGACGAAACGGAACCTCCTCACCAGAACGCCAACTTCAAATTGCAGAAAAAATGCAGCAAACTATCGAAACTGGCAAAAGATGTTTCTTCCAAATCACCAAAAAACTCAAAAAACAACTCGGACTTGGAGCTTCCAAGTCGACCTCGTTCTCCAGGTTCTCTCGACATTCCTTCCCCGATGGAGGACTCGTGCTCGACCCACGATGCGCTTTACGTCGGCAACGTCCTCAAGGAGTTGATCGGTACCGAGAAGTCGTACGTCAGGGATCTCAAGGACATCGACCAGGTACATTTAATTTTCAATGGAATTCCATTGAAATTAATTTTAGTTCACTTTCACAAATTTGTTTTAAAACAAGTGCCAAAACTATGTTTTTTGATGCTTGTTTGTGCAAGACAAACGAATGTATTGTCTGCTCCGATGCATGGATGTTTGTGCAAGTGATTAAGCGGATCAAATACCGTTTACGTGTTTGTTAGGCAAGTATTTAATGTAAGATGACACGACGTGCAGATGTGACGAACGATGCAATTTTGATGTAAAATATCGTAAAGAATGGATCGTCCGCCATTCGTAAGTTTCCTTGCAATTAAAAATCCCTGGAATTAGTGCACTTAATTTGTTTGAAACTGTTTTAGAAATTATTTCCAATGAATTTTCTCCTTAATTTTGTCAAATTTAATTTCTTCTGGAACAAATTCTTGACTCCATATTTTAAATTTTTAGCATTTGATAATTGACAACATTTGATAACAATTGGATGACAATTATATTATTATATCTATAATATAAAAGAGATAGTGCGTGTGTATGTCTGTCTGTCCCAAGAACTCCTTCCAAACGGTGAACATAGCGACTTGAAATTTGCACACGTCATTCTCTGCAATTCTTAGGTCAACCGTGATATTTTCAACTTTCAAGTTTTCCAACTTTCATCTTTTCCTAAATCGCATACTTTAAACTTTAGCTTTAAACTCGAGAGCTACTGAAAGCAACGAACATTTTGTTCCCGCATGGTCTAATATTTTGGACTTCGCCTCTCGCGATGGCGGCACGGGTTCGAGTCCCTTTGAGGGAGCACGTCCTAATCACCCGGTTCTTTGAGGGCAGGTAATTGGCTGAATTGGCTGAAGGACGTAAAGAATAAAATTAATTATAATGGTTAACATATGAGTTGGACTGGTGAAGCCAGTTTAGAAAAGCTAGTTATCTTTACAATCTTAATATTTGTTACTGCACATGACTCAAATGAATTGTGTTCAAAATATTATTTATAAAATAAATAAATTACGCTTATGGTTCGTTTAAAATATATTTATAATATTTATAAACACCTAATTAAGACCATTTATAAGACTTAACGAAATCTAATGATCTGTTGTTGAGAGTTTAAATGTATCTTCCTTTGGACCTCACGTGCGTTAGTTTGTTTGTGCACGCACATAACTTGTCACATAACTTGTGCGTGGTGTGCTGGAGTTTTTGTTGAAGGATGGTTAACAGTGGCCCTTGACGATAATTGTTGCGTTTCATGTTTAAGATTGGTTCACGCACACTTCCTTGCGGATGTGAGACATTTTGGTTTTGCATGAAGTTTCTGTGCTCAATTTCTTAGTTTTCTCCTTTTCACTGGTATCATTACCACTGCCTTCTTATGATTGCACTCATTGTGGTTATATTTTATGTTCACAAACCCATTGTGAAACTAGTTGTTGTTGTTGTTGTTTTATTGCTATTAATTATTTTTTTTTATTATTATTAATATCATTATTATTATTGTTATTATTGTTGTTATTATTATTATTATTATTATTATTATTATTATTATTATTATTATTATTATTATTATTATTATTATTGTTGTCGTCATCATCATCATCGTCATTACTGCTGTTGTTATTATTATTGCTGGTGCGTTCATTATTGGCTTTGAAATTTTCAACCCAGGGTTACAGGGTTCCAATGTCCAACAATCTCAGCTTCTCCAAAGATGATCTCCATGCTGTCTTCTGCAACATCAAAAGCATCTACAGCTTCAACAGGTCACCACCATCATCATCATCATCATCGTCATCATCAACATTCCCACAATCATCGTCACTACTTGATAGATTCCTTTAATCTCCGAATATTTTCAATTACGTGCAAGACATAGTCATCATCATCATCATCGTCGTCGTCGTCGTCGTCGTCATCATCATCATCATCATCACACCATAGTCACCATCATCATCATCATCACACCATAGTCGTCATCATCATCATCATCATCATCATCATCATCATCATCATCATCATCATCATCATCATCATCATCATCATCATCATCATCATCGTCATCATCATCATCATCATCATCGGATAAGTGGANAAGATCTTCATCGTCGTCATCGTCGTCATCGTCGTCAACGTCGTCATCGTCATCGTCATATCATCATCATCATCATCATCATCACATCATCATCATCATCATCATCATCATCATCATCATCATCATCATCATCATCATCATCATCATCATCATCATCATCATCGTCGTCATCATCATCATCATCATCGGTTAAAGGGGCCAATTGTCTGGCTGTTTGAAATGCAAATGTCCTACCATAGTGACTCAATTGAATAAGGAATCTTCAACTGCATTGTGAAGTTGTTGAGATTGTTAAGGTTGTTGAGGTTGTTAAGGTCAAGTAGTTAACAAGTTACAGTTCCAAACATTTATTGATTCGTAGGCCAATTAACAATTTCAATCAATAATAATGTTATGTAGTCATATTTAGCAGTCGCATAAGTATACAATAACACCGAGTAATGAAGCGTAATCATCATCATCGTCATCAGCATCGTCGTCGTCTTCGTCGTCATTATCATCAATGTTTTGTCGCCGAAGTGATAGTGGTTGTTGATTTGCAGGAAGTTGTTGAAGCTGCTACTGAAGCAACAGGACGACGCTGAGAAGGTTTGTCAGGTCTTCATCGACAACAAGGATGGATTCAACATCTATACGAACTACTGCACCAACTACCAGAGGTAGGACTTGTGTGTGTGTGTGTTTGTTTGTGTGTGTGTTTGTTTGTGTGTGTGTTTATATGTGCTTGTGCGTGTTAATTAACCTCCATCTGTGTAATCATTACGTCCTCGTAGACATCATTGTCTACCCTCTTGTCTATAAACCTATAAACTTGTCTATAAATCTACCTGTTTACCTGCCTATCAATTCATCTTACCTGAGCACCCGTCTACGTGCATTGGAGTAAATTTACCACGTGGCTGTAATTAGCTCGGACGTGTTAATAGTCGCACACTGACAATGGAACGAACGAATTGGTGGCATCCTCAGATCAATCAGTACCCTGGATCGGTTCAAAAACATTCCTGAGCTTGAAAACTTCGTGAAAGACTGCCAAAGATTCTTGAAGCATCCCTTGCCACTCCATACCTACCTGTTCAAGCCGGTGCAGCGCATACTCAAGTATCACCTGATCCTGAAGGTAAATATTATTAGTAATAATAATAATGATGATATGATAATTATAATGATAATGATAACGACAATGACAATAATAATAATAATAATAATAATAATAACAATAATAATAATAATAATAACAATAATAATAATAATAATAATAAATAAAAAAAAATTACTTAATTATAATTAATAATAAAANTCAACTCAAAACATCCTCTCATCCTCTTCTGAGCGGATGTTGATGTAGCAACAACAACTGCAATAACAACATCAATAATAACAACAACAACAGCAGCAGCAACAACAACAACAACAATAATAATGTTAATAATAGAAATAATACTAGTTGTAATTACCATTAATAATATGCGCAATTAAATATGTAATCATTAAATATTGATTAACATTTAATTAGTAATCAAATATTAATTGTAAATTTTTATTATGTTTTTTTTTGTGAAATTATCTGATCTTGGGACTTGAAATCATCAGCCTATACATTGATGACGATGATGATGATGATGATGATGATGGTGACTGTGATGATGACGATGATGATGATGACTATGATGGTGATGATGATGATGATGATGACGACCTCGACTTCGATGACGACGATGATGATGATGATGATGATGATGATGATGATGATGATGATGATGATGATGATGATGAAAGTAATGGTGATGGTTATGACTATGATGATTGTGGTGGCTTGACGTAACCAAGCGTAAGTTCAATCATCCACCTCCTGACAAACAACAACATCATCATCATTTACATTCCTCTTGAGAGGCACTTGAGATCAACTCCACAGTTCTTCAAGGCCTCCTTACAAAAGGTGAACGTCATCAGCGTCATGACATTTTAACGTTCTATCATGTGATATTTTCGTTTCTACGGCAACTGACTATGATGGCTGTAAGGTTAGAGAGATGACGATGGTGATGATGATGGTTATGGAGATGGAGATGATGGTGACGATGATGACGATGACGACGACGATGATGATGATGACGATGATGACAGCGACGGTGATGGAGGTGGTGAAGGTGATGATATTGATGATGACTTCCTGAGAGCATGAATGTGTCGACATATTTGGTTTGATTAACAGGTTGTCACTTCATGGGAACGATGATGTGAGTGTCTGTCTTGGTTTTAGTGACCAATCTGCCTTCCTTCACTTTAATTACGATTGCAATAAATATTGGAATTTGTTGCGAGAACTATTTGTAACCTAGGTTGTTGTAATTATTTAGAATCATATTTATAATTACAAGTAATAATAATAAAAATTATTATTATTATTATTATTATAAGTAACAGTTTATTATTAAAACTATTATTAGATCCTCGCAGTGAGTGTTATTAAAGTCAGCAAGAGTTTGTGAGAATAACAAGAATAACAGTAACAAGAATAACAAGGAATCATTTGTGAATGAAGAAGGCGGATGTGAAATATTTTGCAGGCACATTAATATATTAATATATTAATTAATTATATTAATATATTAATTTATTAATTATCTCATCATCACATGTCCTCCTCCTTGTCTCTCTTGGTATCATCACCTGCTCTTTTCTCCTGTAATTAATAATATGATGATAATAATAATAATAATAATAATAATAATAGTTAATTTATAATGCGTCATTTGCATAGCGTCAGAGGCGCCTATGATGATGATAATAATGATAATGACAACAATAATAATAAAAACAACAACAACAACAATAATAATAATAACAATAATATTAATAATAATAACAACAATAATAATTAAAGCAATACTAACATTAAACACACCTTCACGACTTCAAAAGCCTTAGAAGCACACTGCACTGCAAATGTTCTGCAAACATTCGAATGTCGCATGTGTTTTACTCAACAGTATAACTTTGAAGCCTTCCTTTTGTTGTTCGTTGTATGTGTTTTGTGTGTGTTATGTAGTGTATGTATTGTGTGTGTGTGTTGTGTGGTGGTTCTCACGAAAGGTTTTGAGACAATATGCACCAGATGACTTTAATTAGAGTTGCCATTGGATACAAAGCCTGTTGCTAATTATGTAACTGGGTCACAAATCCCAGGTAAAAGTAATCTCTAAAAATAACTAAAAATAAAAGTAACTAATCTCTAGTCTCGTCTCTGTAAGAAATTCAACTGTGCAATCATTATCATCAACGAGGATGTTTTGTATAAATTTTAAGTGTCTTATTTTTCAAGTTAATTAGCAGCAATTAATTGGCGAATATTAAGACGACGCGTGTCCAAATATGTTTACGAGCGAATGTGCATTTGAAAAGGAAACTCGTTTGAATTCTCATAATGTTCATTCCGTTCACTGTCTTAAAGGATATTCATGTATTTGTATATTTATGCTCACATTAATAAACATATTTTATGATGAATTTGCTTGGAGTTTGATGATGATGGTGGTGGTGGTGATTAAGATGATGATGATGATGATGATGATGATGACGATGACGATGACGACGACGAAGACGATGATGATGTTTTCATCACATTTGCAATTGTAAGTAACTTCGTCACCAAAGCTGTGAATTTGAATGAAATGTGACTCCATGATGTTCCTCAAATCGACGTTGACAAGCAATTAATCCAGTTGCTGGTCGCCATTTTTAAATCGACATTTAAAACAGAATTAAAACTATTTTGTAAAAATAACGCCTATAAAGTTCGAAATGCATTCTTAACAAATGGATTTAATATGAAGCTCACATTTGTTTACCTGCTAAATTGAATGGTTGGTTCGTAAAATAAATTATCTTTTAGGTGACTGACCAACTGAGCATAGTATTCATAATTTAACAACAACAACAACAACAACGACGACGACGACGACGATGATGATAATAATAATACTAAAAAAATAATAATAATTATAATAAATGAATTGGTATAAATAAATGAATGCCATAAGCATAAGCATCAGGGGCACTTAGACCATTTATATAGCGCCGTCTCCCAAACGCTCTTTGTGGTGGTGCAAGCTGGGTTGCGAACACGACACGCAACGACTGTTGCTTTCACCGACGCTCGCAGGAATGCAAACCCTCTGAGCCAACCTGCACCCCAAATAACTTCCGTGTTCATAATTTCATAATTTCAGAATCTGTCCGAGCACTGGCATGCTCCATCAAGCAGCAGTGAGGACGTGGTACTGGGTGCCTACAAGTGCATGATGGAAGTTGCTGAGAACATCAACGAGGTCAAAAAGAACCAAGATGATCAGTTGAAAATCACGCAACTGCTCAACTCCATTCAGGTCTTTCCACCTAGCTCATTAATATTTGCGACTATATTATTGTAATTAGATAGTAATTATTCATTCATTTCAATGTCGTTATCATGTTGACATGTCTATATTTAAATGAGCAGCTGACTAATACGACTATAGTAAACATGCTAATTATATCATTGTTATTATTATTACTATATTCATCATCATCATCATCATCATCATCATCATCATCATCATCATCATCATCATCAGCATCATCATCATCATCGTAATATTGTGTCCATTATTATTATTAATAATAATTCAACCTCATTCAAAGTGGCACTTTAGGACTCCTCACTCACTGTTTAAAGTGGCTGCCATCTTGTTTATGCTTTTGAGTGCTTTAAGATGTCTTGCAGCAATGTGACCTAACTCATCGAGATGGTGATGATGATGATGATGGTGGTGATGATGATGACGACGATGGTGATGGTGAACATTGCTGGTGGAATTGATTTTGATGGTGGTGAGCTATTTTTAAATTTACGATGTTCTTGGTCAGTCAACAATGAAGATGGAGATGATGATGATGATGATGATGATGATGATGATGATGATGATGATGATGATAATAATGTTGGTGATGATAATAATGTTGGTGATGAAGAATTCTATTGGGTTTCAGTGATGATAATGATGAATATTTAAATGAGTCTTTGCAGTAGGTCGACTTGCTCGAGTCTCGTAACGCTCGTGTAACTCGAATGATTAACTCATCTCACTCAGCTTACTCAGCTCATTCACGTTTGCTTTGTTAAGTCTGCCTTTAAAATAAATAACCAATTTGGCTAATTAGCTCAATTAACCGTCAATTAAGTCATTTAAAAACATCACGCCCAACTCACACTTTCTCCACCCTTGTAACTTCCATCGGTTGTAATTCTATCTGTTGTTGTTGAAATTGTTTTTAGTTTTTATTTAGTTTTTGTTATTCAAGCTAAAACATCATTCGTCTTGTTTCTTGCAGGGTCTTGATGGAGATAAAGTGAGCTCCTTAGGGAGGCTTGTAATTGAGGTGAGAATAATTTTCACCAATTTTAAGTTTTATTTAACAACCGATGATTCATAGGCGAACCTTTTCTAGTTGGCTGATGTGTGAACCTGCTGCTCAATTGTACATGGAAGTTCCTTCTAAAGATGAATTTAATTTATACTTTCGCTTTCCATTGCAACTCAGATATCGTCGCGTTCAAACGTTTTGTTAGTTCAACTTGCACGACTAATAATGTGTCATTTCAATGAGTATCTTCTAATATTTGTCAATACGTGTTAATATTTGTTAATATATGTTAAGTTATGTTAATATATGTTAAATTATGTTCAGAACAAATGTATGTAATTCTCTGCAAATGATCATCAGTCAAAGAATGTACTCAAATAACGTTTTAATGATTTCCTTCCAACACCTGACATGACATGACATGACATGCACATGTATATTCTCAAGTCATTTTGACAGTTTGCCACAATAAATTAGTTTCAACTGAATGTTACCTCATTAGTGACTCTTAACAAGTTAATTGAAAAATATCGACTGCAGTAGTAAATTACATGAAAGATGAAAGTGCACTCAATAAAAAAACCTCTAAGTTTTTCAATTTTCTTGCAACCTTAGGATTTCTGGGAAATATAATTTCCTCCCTTTGACAATAACAATCTTCACGATCTTGTTTAATCTTACTAATAATATTAATGTTAATAATAATAATAATAATAATAATTTTGATGTGGCTTGGTATTCTTTTAAGTCTGCATTTACATGTTTGCAACGAAAAGATGTTTTTCAGAGGAAGTTGTTTTCTTCGGGCACCAGGGAGGACATGATGGTCTTTCTTTTCGAGAAGGGAATTTTAATCACCAAGAAGAGAAAGGATTGTTCTCTTGTGTTCAGGATGATTATCATGGTGGGTTGAGTTCACGGAGGTGCATGATTTGATTTCTGTTGATGTGTTTCTATTTTTGTATGTACTATGTAAATTATGTATTGTTGCAATTAGAGCTTACAAACCAAAATTGGTCTGTAATGGATTTATATGTGAATTATTATTATCATAAATATATAAATATAGATGGATATTAAATATCAAATTGCATCAAATCATTTTGCACAGTCTTCGAGTCTAACCCTAGTGGAGATAATACCGAGGGAACCACTTGCCTTCCAGGTCATGGGGTACGACTCCCCCAAGAATCAATGTACCCTGCAGGTTTCATGTTGAATATTTTATGCGTAATGAGGAGTTGTAGTTGTCAAGAACACTTATATTGTTTCTTGCCATTGATTGGCTGACATTAATTAATAATGAATGAGGTCAAGTGCATCTTCCAATCAGAAATTATTTGTTTATTAATAAGAAACATAAATCACTGCCACCAGGCTCGATCTTTGGAAGAGAAAAGGGTTTGGTGCAGGGAAATTAAGACAATCATATTGGACAGCATCAAGGCTGATGTGCCAGAGAAAGCCAGACTGCTGCTCATGAAACCAGGTCTCTGCCAAGGTTGGACTCGAGGATTCGAACTGTTCGCAAACTCTCGCTTAAATTGCTTTTTGCTTCTGACCAGATGATGAGGATATCCATAAGAAGGTGAAAATGTTCAGAAAAATGTCTGCCAACCTGGGTACTTGCAAGAATTATTTTATAAGTTATTGTTATTTTAAGTATTAATTCACAACAACTGTCAATCTTTTGAAATGGATAATTACTAGTGAACTTCCACATTTTGTAGAATACCTTCCCACATCAGGAAGAAGCGTAAGTGCCAATTAAATAAGTATTTAAAAATTAAAAACAATCATAATAAATAATAAATAATGATTGTTTCCTAAGAATTTTATTGATGTAATAACTTGAACTTTAGCCAAAAACGAGCACACCACTCCAGCCATTTCTCAGATCGAAGTTGAGGAAAACTGCTTTTGCCAAGTTCGCATCCGAAAAGAAGAACAAATCAAAATCGAGGATCGGTAAACGCCGAAGCCGAAGCCTGGAAAACCTCAAAGTCGTCGCGAGCACCTTTAATGGCCGCTCTGCGGACGTAACTCCGCAAGAAGTCAAAAAGCTTCCTTTCGTCGAACGCGACTCTGCCGCCGTCGTTCCAAGGGACCGATCGTTCGTCGGACACCCGCCCGACCCGGAGAGCGGCTTCCGGTCGAACTCCGATCCTGCCGCTTCCACCAAGAAGTCGTGGAGCAGACCTTCCAGTTTTAAGAGAGCAGTGAAGGAACACGACCTCTGCGACGACAAGCCGAGGATTTCCTATTCGCGGTCTTTGTCGGCCACCTACTCATCCGACAGCGACGAAGCGGAGGAAGATTTTAAATCGATTGCTTCTGAAGCTCTTGCAGAAAGTTTATCCCAGCCTGGTGAGGTTCTTAGTTTTGAGGGAAATGATTTGTCACCAGAGGGTGACGAATTCATCCCCGATTTCCGATGTCCCATCAAGAGGAACGATTCCGTCATCACGATTTCCAGTGGAATGAGTTTTAACGATCAACTTTCCTTCGAATCACTCATTCTCACACCCCAAAATCCTTACCATGAAAACCTGACTTCCATTGATACAGGTTATTTGGGTGAAAATGAATTCAGCCAATTTTTCAGTTACACAGAAGAGGATGGAGTTCAAGATTCTTTGGCCTATTCCCTGCCACAATCAAAGCTTTTTGAAGAAACAAAACCTGTGGAGGTAAACAGAGGTTCTCTTTATGAAAATCTCCCCGTGGAGTTTTTTTTTAAGAAAACGGTCGTCGACCGAGACGTCGTGCCGACCGAAAACGACGTCGACGGTGCAATTAGAACGTCCAAGATTGACTTTGACATGAGGCAGATGCTGAGAATCAAGAGCAAGCAATTCAATAGGGAGCAGAGATGTAGAACTAGCCTTTTAAAGAGGAAGTCTGCATTTTACAGGCAAGCGAGGAGGTTTATTCCGAGGAGAAGCATCTCCTACGTGGAGGTCGAAGAGACGAGGAATGCCTCCCTTCCGATGGTCTTCAAATCTCCGAGCTCGGAAGAAATCGGGATTCAGCCTTCCGACGGAAAATTATGTTTGAGTGCAGATTCGCTTCCTATCTCGCCTCCCATCGACGATGATGAGATGATAAACATCATTTTGACGGCAGCCGTCGAAGAGTCTAGAGTCGCCGTGTCGGAGCCAAAGTGCAGAAATGACGACGAAGAAGAATTCGAGGATCGGCAAGATTTGCAAAACAACGTCTGCAGCGACGTGCCTTCTACTCAGAACAGTGGCATCATGGCACTCCTGGAGTTGATAGCTTCGTGCCAAGATCTTTCCGAGGAGTTCAACAATTCATTCGATAAGATTAAACTCAAGGAGGAATCTCACCCAGAAGACGATATTCCTTCGCAGGACGTCGTAACTGCAGACATTCCTTTTGCCCCCGACGAATCGGAAGAAAGTCAACTCCCAATTTTGAAGGAAGAAGCTTATGGAAACCATCTTCTGAGGAACAAAAACCGTAACTACGTCTTTAGACTGGCTAGGGCATATAGCAACAAATTCAAAAAAATGTCTGGCACCAATCAGGATTCGAATTCGGCCAAAGGTTCTTGCGAAGATGCGAAATCCGACGTTCGTAGCCGCCCGCAGTCCAACGAATCCAAATCGTCCGATCTCGTCGATCCCGACGTCGGGGATGCCGAGAAGAGAGGCATCGTCAAACAGCGAATCCTACAATTCCAACACAAAGTTTCGTGATCTTTCTCTTCTTGTTTTCATTTGTTTACTTTTATTCTCACTTTTTTTCTGATTTATGTGGAGTTGAAAATATTTCTAGGTAACTGAGACCAAGTTATCGATGAAAGTAATGTTAGAGCCAGTTTTGTCTAGTCTCAGAAATGTTGAGAAACCTAGAAGCTTCTACGCAATTTCGGATCGACCACATTAGCTTATTGATCTCGTGGTTAAAAGTTTGATAGCGACGATGCGACGATCGCGTGACAATCCGTATTCCAACGATTAGATGATACTTTCACATTATCCTCAGTTTAGATACCACTTGTTTTTATTCCAATGCAAACAAATTTTCTTTTTTGTTGCTTATTCTTTCATTTGATTAAAACTAAAATGTTTGAGAAATGAATGCGGTTCTTTGCAGACCGTTCGTCTCGTACGATTCTGCAATTCGATCGACTGTTCGTTGGGTCGTGCATATTAATTTTGTAGGTTTGCATCTTTAAATTTTAAACCTAATCCAAATTATTTCTGCTCTTCTTTTGTGACTTCAAGTGTGGAGGAGCATACTTTATCTTGTTGTGTTAAATTTTCACCTTCATGATGTGAAGGGCTGATGGTCCAATCGTTTTGATGAACTCTTTCATTCCATTTTGTCAATGTTGTTTACATATTCACTTGAATCACTCGCAGGTTACCAATAAACAGCTATTATTTGAAGGACTTAAGTAGTTCTTAAGTGCTTCTCAACTAAGATGATCTTGATGAGCTTGGGTGTTATGAATGCATGGACAGATAAATATATCCTCTACGAATTTTGAATAGAGATTTTGTAATATTTATTGGGTATCGTACGATTAATGGTACAACAGAAACAATTTTTGTAACTTCCAATTCCATTTTTGAAGCTCCTGATTTGTTCTAATGGATAACTAGTACATCGTTAATGGCACCATCATCATCATCGCTTTGAGTCTCTGCTTCGAATGGATTTATTCGTAAATAAATAATTATCATTTGAGTAAAACCGTCGAATCTGCCGTAATTAATATTCAAACAATTATTATTAATTATAACAAAATGAACTCATCCCATCAAAATAATCTAAGCTATAATTTGTACTAGATATTTTAAAAGCAATCGTTTAAGTGACTTACGAAAGAAACAAAAGAAGCGAAAAGTGATTGTTGTTGTTACGTCGGAGTTTTAAACAGAAATTTGCGGTGGAAGAATTGAAGAAATCTCAATCACTGAGAAGGGAGTGAAGTCTCCGAGACATTATAATTAGTGTAACTTTCGAAAGAAGTCCTTAAAATAATACATAAGTAAATAAATTTAGTAATAAATTTGATATCAATTGATACCAAACTTAATTACTGTCAATCATCAACTGATGTCAATCAAGATCTTTAGGGTTTTCGCATAAAATATTCTTTTGTTTGTTTTAATCTTGTGGACTTAAATTTGACTCTTCGTAACCATTGAATCTTGAAAACATTGAATGTAGAATGAAGTCCTTCAATAATGGGGTTAAAAGAAACAGAAATAAATGCCAATGAAATGCAAGCAACATTAACATTAACATAACATAATATTAATTTATAGTGGTTTAAGTAGATATAATGTCTGTGATAAACCACTACTAAGTATTGAATGAAAAAACGTCCAACAGCTGGTCATTGTTCTCCGGCCTGCAAATGTTTTGTAAATAACCTTCTGAGAAGCTAAGAATGTAACGGGAAACTTCAGATATTGTCCAAAGATGTCTACGATAAGATGTTTGTATCTTTTGGTTTTGATGTTCGTCGTCTCGTCTTCCAAGTTTGCTCCTATTCAGATTAATGTCAAGAAAGCTGCCTTGGATTCTCTGAGCGGTTTCCTTATGGATAAGTTGGTCAAGGAACTTCCGCTTAGAGAATTTGCAGACATCAGGGGCAGCAGAAAAATCGAACATTTTGGTTTTACCGATTATCAACTGACAAATATTAAGGTAAATGTATAATAAGATATTAAAGTAAACGTACATAAATGTCATTCAGGCGTTATTTGGGTATTTTCATTTTCAATACTTAGCGACAATGTTTGTAGAAACATGGAACATCTTTGTGGATAGACTTTGGATAAGCAGAGTGATGTTCAGATTTAAACTATTAATGAATTAATACGGTTATATTAATTAATTAATTAATTACTGTCATGCTAAAATAACTGGCTTTAATGTCACCGATTTTAGTTTTAAAATTGAATGTTTGGTCAAATGGTCTTCTCAATTGTCAATCGTCGTAATCTCTTCATTCTAAACCTCTTCAGGTTACTTTCTTTGGACCCCAGTTACCCTCACCATCGTCGTCATTGTCGTTAGATTTTGAGCCTGATGACAAGATGGTGTTCGGAATGACTGGTATGGAGTTCAAAGGTCACTTGACGTGGAACATATCGGTAAATTTTAAAGGATTCGAAGTAGACTCATATGATGAGATTTCATTACATGCCATTGGAATGAATCTGTTCATGACATTCAACTTGAAAGCAACTGAAGGAAGGATGGGCCTATTTGTGGATGACTGCTCCTGCAAAGTCGACGATCTCGAAGTGGACAATGAAAGCTTTAAGATGCTGGCTTCCTTCGGAGTGTAAGCTGGAAGGCCGTTTTGGATTTGTATTGAAAATGATTGATGTTTGAACTGGTTGATTTTTCTGATTGAAGTTCAGTGAACGATATGCTCAAGGAGGAATTTGAAAGCATCATAGTTAAGTATTCGAGGGTTTACGTCGAGGACAGCTCCATTTTTCCAAACTCTTTTCCTCTCTCTGACCACCTGAAACTCCTGCTGGTGATGGCTAAAGATCCACTGGTGACCAAGGGTAACTTGGAGCTTCAGAGTGGTCTCATGTTGGCAATCCCAGGCCTAGAAGGAACTCTACCGACAACCACCGAAGTATTTATGATTGATTAACTTTTTATTTTAAGTAATTTAAATTCAATAATTTGATGTTATTAATTCGAATTGTAATTAAGGATCGATAAATCGTTATTAATTATTTTAGTACGAAAGGATTCCAGTTTTGTCGAGTGATCGCCAGATATCAGTCACATTGTCGGAAACAATATGCACTGAGAATATGAAATGTCTTTACGAACAGGGCCTCTTAAAATATGAAATGAAGGGAAATACATCCCATTCTAATGTAATTCCAGTTACAACATATATTGCATTTTAATAATTAAATTAAATCATATTAATTCAATTTGGAATCAACAGAAATTAACAATCTCAACGTTAATGAACCTAAATATTAAATTTTATTCATTTGTACCGACAGATTTTCTTTGACGCGGATTGTAATAGTTTGTTTTGTTTCAAATCCTTCTTCAATCGGGAAACTGAGGACCTCAAGAACGGATTCTTTGAAATTTCAATGGAAGCAATCGACCTGCCTCGTTGTTCTTTGAAAAACAAAAATGTGACCTTTACAGGAAAGTTCAAATTTAAGGTCTTTTTCAGGTCGAAAAAAGTCAAAGTTGAAACCCCTTCGGACGCTTGGCAGGCAGGCATGTCGAAGAGAAGAAGGGATGAAGAACGAAACGAGATCATAATGTCCGCGAATGAAAAGAATGAAGTTCGAGAATTATTTATTCTCGATTTCAATGTCTCGGCGAAAATATCGGTCAATCTGAAGAACGAATCAGTGAGCTTTAAACTTGGTCGGTTCAAAGCGAATATTGATCCCAATTCCATTGGAATGTCGTCCAAGCGCCTTCAGACTCTACTGAGTGGTTTGGCTGCCTCCCTCGAAGAAACAAAACTGAACTTCGACACCATTTATCCATTGAGCCTGGAGAATATGGAACTCGTGAAAGAGGATCAGTTTTACCAGCTGAATGCCGATCTGCGCACGATAGGAAACGGACCTGTGTAATGAACCGTTGCCTTTGGAAACAGGTGTTGTCACGCATGGATGATCAATCGATGATGCTGAAAATAAATTGTGCACAAGCTTTTTCGAATTTTTGCATGTACTTGAAAATGGGTTCGTCAAAATTAATTCAAAAATAGTAACAGAATTTAAGCGAATTTAGCAATTCATGTTAACATCATTACTGATGTTTAGTCCCTTATTTCGGTGTTTAAGTTGGATGCAAGTTGTAAATAATGCCAAAGTAGCGCCAATGTCGATATCAACGCAATCGACGATGATGATGATAATGATGCCTCTCGTAAAATGGAGGTCACAATAAAGCAAGAGACCACTTGAGTTTTCGAATGTTTCTTACATTAAGAACAAACAATGGGTCTCACCAAATCAACATTGGAAACTCACAAAGTCACAACGTGCCATGTTTTCTGTGACGTCATTATCACTATGGTAACCTGAACTCAATCAATAAATGTCTCTTAGACCAGGGGCGCACCCAGAAATTTTATTCGGGGGGCGAGATTTTTATTTTTATGGAGCTTTTTAGGTTTTCATCTTTTATATTTTTAAACATGGAGATATCGATTATTAAAACCACTCCAATAAAATAGATTTGTCCATTATTTTTTTTATTTAACATTTTTTGGGGGTTACAACCCCTAAAACCCGCCTGGGTGCGCCACTGCCGGATACCCACAACACAACCGGTTGATTTAAAGTTCAACGTAATTATAGGTATGCCTCCGAGTGGAATTGATTTTTTTAAATATTTTTCTATTTAAATCCAAATTATACAATTCTATCGACTTTAGAAAATCTTTTTAAAAACTATTTCTGAGATTATTCAAGATGAGAAATATTATCAGAACTCACAAACAATCGATTTTGTAATGTTTCCATTCATTCGACCAAATAATAATAATAATAATAATAATAATATTCGAGACTAGCTTACAAATAAAAGCGAAACTACCTGAAGCTAAAAATATCCTCATCAATATTCACATCGTTATGATGGCTCCTCCAGTGATCCAAGGGATGGAGATGTTTGTGGACCCAATAGCGACAGGTGCGCGTGCTTTCAAAAGCTCTTCACGGAGGAGTTTCCATATAAATTGACTCTCTGGACTCTCAATTCTTTCAAATTGCCCGGGAATTTACGGCTGAGTAGCGTTCAAAGAAGTACAAAACCAGGTGATTTTGATTTGATTGATTTTATTTTATGAACATCAAACTTAAGCAAACAAACACTAAAACACAAGGATAACTGAAATACAAAAGTAATGATGTCCAAAGGCAAAACAGACCCCCCAAAGGGATTCATATCTCGATAAGAGGGCCATCTATGTAGAAGAATAATTGAATAAATAATTAAATAATTGTTATAACAAACTAAATAAGTAAAAACAAGATGAGCATATGAGTGAGATGAGATTACAAGGAGTAAGCAGATATTCAAGTATTAAGTAAGTACGATTTATAGGATGTTGAATGTTGATGTTGATGTAGATGAGGTGACTTCTTTAGTTATGGATGAATGTACACGTGGACCTGAGCATTTCATGGAAAATTGTTTCAGGGTGGTATTTGCAAATTCACTCCGAAAGCGATTGAAGTCGTGGGAATGAATTTCTAAAAGTGAAGTATTATAGTTGTCAAATGGAGGAGGAAGCATGTTGAGTGAGATTTTGTGGAGAAGCACAGCTGTTTGAAACATATTCAACTGATAAATATTGAGTATTTTAGAATCGGTTAATTAGGATTTTGTTGATGAATGTGGCTTGAGATGATGTATTATATATATATATATGTATTATGTATTATGTACATATATGTATATATTATATGTATTACGCGTAAAGATCTCTTTTGTTCGGTTCGTAAGGGTTTTAGAGAGGAGTAATTTGATGCCAATATAATGTGGCCAATGTTGCCAATTTAATGCAAATATGGCAATATTGCAGTATGACAAAGAAGGATGAATTGGGGAATAGTGCAGCATGAGAGATGTAGTTTTGTCAGTGAGATGACAGACAGGAGTTAAGATGTCATTGATTTTCGAGATCTTAGATTTAATGTACTTGATATGATCAGACCAAGTAAGATGTTCATCCAACAGGACACCAAGGAATTTATATGAATTGACACGATATCTGGGGATGCCATTAANTTTAATGTACTTGATATGATCAGACCAAGTAAGATGTTCATCCAACAGGACACCAAGGAATTTATATGAATTGACACGATATCTGGGGATGCCATTAATTTTTAAGGTATTATTGCAGTCAATTTTCACATTCAAAGAGTGAAACAGAATGCAGTTAGTTTTGGTCAGAATTAGGAAATGTCTATTTGCAGAGAACCACCGAAACAGGAGGTTCATTTCGTTGTTGATATCTTCACAGAGGTTGGATAGATCATCACCAGGGATGAAGAGATTTGTGTCATCAGCACACAAAACAAATTCAAATAGAACGGAGATTGAACACAAATCGTTGGTGTAAATGAGAAATAAGAGTGGATCCAATATTCTTGTATCCTTGTGGTACTCCACAAGGAATGTGTGTAACCGATGTCGTGGTGCCAAGTAAATGCACTTGTTGAGTTCTGTCTTCGAGGTAACTCTGGAACCATTTTAGCAGGATTCCTCTGAGGCCGTAATACTCTGACTTTCGGAGCAGGATTTGGTGATGAACTGTGTCGAAAGCACGTGCCAAGTCTAGGAATATGCCAAGTGTGAATTTTGAGGGGCACTTGTAATTTGCATGAAGATGGAGTGGTTATCTTTGAAGCCATCTTCTCCGGTTATCTCTGAATATTGATTTTCAATTAGCATGGAAAATGTTGCCTTGTGTACTTTTTCGAAGAACTTTGAAAAATAGTTTAGAATAGAGATTGGCTGATAATTGGCAAGAAGGTCTTTCTTCCCAAACTTGTAAAGGGGAAATATCTTTGCTTCCTTCAATTGATTGATTGGAATGATTTTTTAACCAAATGAGGATCGACTTCATCATTACCACAACTATTTAATTGTTTTGCTAAGTGAGTAATTTCCATAGCAGTTGTCGGCAGAACGTTCATTGATTGATTGATTGGTTGATTGCTTGCTTGCTTGATTGATTGATTGGTTGATTGCTTGCTCGATTAATTGATTGATTGACTATACATAAAAAATTAAAATATTTTGTGGAAAATTCGATAGGTATTTGATAGGCCTGTTCATATTTTAAAATAAGACTTACGGTACCATCGTTATCATGATCATCATCCTCATCATCGTCGTCGTCGTCATCATCATCATCAGTACATCTCAATTTTCACGTCTTCCATCATCGATTCAATGTTTCATTAACGGCATTGATCCACCAGAGAATGGAGAAAATATTTTCAAATTTCAACATTTATTCGCAAAAATTCCAAACATTTTCTTCCAAAATTGGATAATTTCTTTTTTAGAATATGTAGCTGAGGCTGAGCTGTTCTTGAAAATGCTTGTATCTAACAAGAATTTATTGTTACTTATAACTAAATCAAAATCTCATCATCATCATCATCATCATCATCATCATCATCATCATCATCATCATCATATTCATCATCATCATCATCATCATCATCATCATAACTATAATGATAATACATCTTTGCGAGACAATGCAGTTTAGAACGTTATGTATAAAAATTGCTTGACTTTGTCATGATTCTGTGAACACGTGACACAATGGAGGCGCTTAAAAGGTGTTTTCAATGTTGTTGAATGCAGCAACAAGACTGATTGTTCTTTGCCACTGACAAATTCTATGCTCTTGTTGATGGGAAGTATTTGATGCTGTTACCATGGAGTGCGATGAAACAACACTGTTACGATGTAAATTATTTTACTATTGTCATAATATTCTTATTTCGTTATCTATTAAGGAATTCATGTTCAAATAACTTCAGGGTTCAGCAGCCGCCGACAATTCATTTTAATTCACAAGCAATTCATTGTAATTACAAACAATTCATTTTAATTCACAAACAATTCATTTTAATTCGCCTAAATTTAGATTTCCACTTCCACAAAGGATAGTCTTCCTGGAGGTTGTGAGTTGCAAGCGAATTGATGTTCCTCTCAGGTGAACAGGTGTGTAGTTGTCACCTGTAGTAGTATTTTATAAGATCGACATTTTATAGTGATTGGTTTTAATTTCATTTGGAGAAAATTTTGAACTTTTTTTAAAAACATGTAAAAATTTTAAAATGTTCACCTTCATTGGCAATAAATTTCGTTGAATTGGGAATGATATTTGTCTAATTAGGAGTACGTCTGATGTCTTCAACCTCGGATAATCTTCGCTTGGAAAAATCGAGAACACGAAGTTTTGAAAGAGAAATGAATTTCCAGCATTAATTAAATTCTGAGACGTTTTTAATCCGACAGAATTTGCCGATTTTAGTTTTTGATTTTTGATTTTTTTTCTTTGAGATGAATGAGACACGAACAAGATAAATTCACAAACAACGAAACAAAAGATCAGAAAACCACTTGAATGTTTCATAGAAAACATGTTTGGAGTTAATCACGAGATATCGTAGCACGAGAAGCATGCGTCATTTTCATGTTTACGATCAAAACACATGCCACGCTATCAAAGAAGTAATACTGCTCATATCGTTAGTTAATTCTGATTGGGTTGATGTGTGAGTGAGTGAATGAGAGAGTGAGAGAGTGAGTGAATGAGTGAATGAGTGACTGAGCTAGTGAGTGAGTGAGTGAGTTCATGGTCGAATGAGTGGTCGACGTACGAATTCAAGCGTAACTTCTCAGAGGTGGATCATATCATCTTCCTCTCCATTCACGTGGATTAGCGGCTCCGACTGCTCCAGATTTTTCCATTTTTATTGTCACCAGTTTCCACGTCTCCAGTAACAAATTAAAGTTCGCCACTCTCCGAGCGGAATGCATTCCATTAACTGCCCGTCGTAAAAACGGTTGCGAATGAGACTAATAACTTTTATTAGGCTAATTATCACGAGATGTAAGACCATTCCAGTTACAGTTACATCCATGCGTCCATGCGCTTGCTCCACTCCATCTATTTGAATGGGGAGTGAATATTCGTTCACCCGAAATCCTTACGACTATTTAACCATTCATCTATTCTGCCATGTAATCGTTCATCTATTCTTCGATCTATCAATTCATCCATCAGTCTTGTCCACCCATTCGTCCTTCCGTCAGTCCATCCATCCACCCATTCATCCAACCTTCCTTTCATTCACCCAATCATGCTTCCACACAAACGGAAGGAAGGAACGCATGGAAAGGACACGGAATCGTTTCCAGTAACGAATATGATTTCCATTTCTTGTTGCCCTGAGGCATGCAACTGCTGATAATTGCACAGTAACGACTTTAGCGACATCTCCAGGAGATTGTGCCCCAGTCCATGGTAATACTGGCATGTCGTCTCTTGGCATCGTTCGGCAAACATCTTTAACGCCCCCTCAGCATGCAAACATTCGTCAATATTACGCTGCCAAAATCCGACCCGGTCGTCCATCACTGAGTTTTAACCTTAGGTAACTTGGATGTCTGTATCATTATTTCACCTCTGAGGACTGGTTTAGGAGTTTGGGATGACAATATTAATAATAATTTCTCTGTTATTTTGCTTGTAGATTGTAATAATTTTAATAATTGTTCTGTTAGTGAAGCATGTGGTTTATAATAATAATTGTTATTGTTCTGACATGTGGTTTATAATAATTTTTGAGTCGTAGCTATTTCTAAACTATAAAAAGATAACTAAATAAAATAGTAATAATAACTAAATATAAATTATTTTCTAACGGGAATGTTGAGCCACCATTTCTAACAAAATATCAACTTAGTGGAAGGGCAGGTGTGCCGTGAAGACCCATAACAAAGTACAGGAATGTGCCGATTGTCACAACAACAACAATAATATCAATAATGACAATAATTTCCAGAAACACATACTCAAAACAATAAACAGCATCAGTGACAATTCAGTACATTGGTAAGACGGATTTATGGCAGGAATAGTTTGGATCTTCTTGTGGCAAAATGCAGGAGATAAATTTGCTTCCGACGGAATTAGTTCTTGGGAGAGGAGAGCAGCATGCACGTTTGAGTGAATGGGGTGGAATTGATGGACCCCTCTCAGGACTGGGCAACTCACAAGACCTTCCATTTAACCAATGTCTCTTTTAAAGAGCCTTTTGTGTTTTTGCGGTTCTGTGATGTTGGTAGAAATTGTTAGATTGTTAGAAACAGTTTGAAACATTGTAATAATAAATATTTTATTGTACGTGTAATTACAAATTCGGTTTTATTAAAAGCTTAAATTAAAAATTCGATTTAAAAATGATTTAATTTAAGTTGGAAAGAAATATGTGTTAGTAATGAGGAACTCAAGTATTTTATTGCAATTACATCCACTGTTATTGCTTCCAATTCTCTTTGAAAGACCTCGTCTCCACCAGCGGATAATCCGTGACAATTCTGAAATTAATTTATGAATCACTGAATGTCATAAGATATGAAATGAATTCAGCATTAATGTCATTTATAAAATACAGGTAATGCTGCAATTCGAAATGAGACCTTAATAAAACATGTAATTAATAAAACATGTTAATTCATTGCGCTACATAATCGTAGTAGCAAATAAGCACCTTGAATTCCGACTTTGCACACGAAAGTCTGATTGGCTGGAGACCATCAATTACCTCCAAGTTAGCATTAACGATGATGGCGATGACGATGGTGATGATGACGGTGATGATGACGATGATGATGATGATGGTGATGATGACGACGCTGGTGATGGTGGTGATGATGATGATGATGATGGCGATGATGGCGATGATGATGATGATGGCGATGATGATGACGATGGCGATGATGGCGATGATGATGATGATGGCGATGATGGCGATAATGGCGATGATGATGATGATGATGATGGATGGTGGTGGTGGTGGTGGTGGTGGTGGTGATGATGACGACGCTGGTGATGGTGGTGGTGGTGGTGGTGGTGGTGATGGTGGTGATGATGATGATGATGATGATGATGACGACGACGATGATGACGATGACGACGACGACGATGATGATGATGATGATGATTCATCCTGCTTCATTCCGCTAAATAGAAAGCGAGGTTCAAAATGAGTTGAACAACTTTGACATTCCAATGTTTTGCATTTTCCTTCTTTTTAAAATTATTTTTTATTTAATTGTGAAAAGTATTGATTGATAAATAATTGGATTATGTTTATTTCCATATTTTTATGCAATTGTGAGTTTGATTTTAAATAACATTCATTCGCTACTTCTTCATTTATTCGTGACATGTTTACCATGAATTTCAAATCAATTCACAGAATTTGTTAAATAATGATTTTGATATTAAAGCTTTGCAAATATAATCTGAGATGTAATCTTAAAATCAAATTTATTTATGTTTTTGTAAATAATCAACTAAAAGATAATCAATTACAGTTAAAATATGAATTTCTTAAAATTACAATTTGAAAACTATTTTACACAATAAATGTAATAATGTAATTAAATCGGTTAAAACTATCACCTAATTTATTTAATAAATTTAACTTCAGCAATAATTTGATTTAATATTTTATTTCAAAATAATTTTAAAAATAATTTCATGACAATTAAAATAAAATGGACATCAAATGCACATAAACAGGTGTTCGTGAGATCTTGAAGGTTGCGCATTTTCGGCAGAAAAATCCATTTTTATTTCGAGCCATGAAAAGTAAATTCGATTACAAATATTTGTTCTCAAAAGAAAAAACTGTGATAAAGTACAAAATACTTGCATGAGAATTTGTTCAATGAACCTTGAAATTTTTAACTTACAATATTCAAAATGTATTATTATTATTATTATTATTATTATTATTATTATTATTGCTATTATTATATCGACGGAATATTTAAAATATTTATTCAATGTGATTGCGATAATAATAATAAATAAATACATTTAAAATTGTCATTAATAATAATAATAATAAATAATAATAATAATAAATAATTATTGGCATCGTAAGTTTCTAACAAATTCTAACGGCAAAAACCTGCTGATCTTCTTAAAAATCGTGGAAGCATCTGTCTTCTTATTAGTCACATTAACTTTTACTTTATTTGAAATAAATTTACTTTAACAATTTTTAAAGAACCAAAAACACTGCATATGCCGGATGAATATTTTATGATCCAATTTTAATTATGGAAATTATTACTTTCAACAGTCATGTTTTAAAGAAATAATTGAGGACGATTGAAAAAAGTATTTTTGTTAAATTTCATGGCAAAAGAAATCAAAAATTCAACGGAAACATTGTGGAAGTTCTTTCAACGGGTCTGTTTTCGATTGAATTTCCATTTTATTTCAATTCGTTGGAGAGTGGAAAAAAGCTGAACAAATTTTCTGAAAGCAATTAGGAACTCAGACATTTTGAGAAATAAAACTTGCTCTTGGATGAATTTATTTATTTCGTAATTATTCATTCAACGCCTCCCATAATTTCAATAATTTCTCATAATTCTTCATAGTTTTTCGTAATTTTTCATATAATCTCATAATTTCGAGTAATAATTTCTCATAATTTCACGTCTCCGTGAATTTCCAAGCAAATCAATCTCCGACTTGGAGTAATTTTTCCAATAAACGTCTGGAGAATTGTAGTTTATTCAAAGAAATGCTCGTTCAGTCAATTACTTGTTTTGCTTAATTCTTAGCAGAAAACATTCACTGCGTGAGACTTCTTTCTGATTCTTCTCGCAATTATAAAATATTTATTTTTATTGAAGTGGTTTTGAAAATGAACTTTACGTATTATTCGTCGTCTAAAATAGATTCAATAAGACTGAATTTTTAAAATCAACCACGTCTTTCATCATAATTTCATCCAATAATTATTAAATTGTGTCTAATTCATTTCGAACTCCTCAGTCACTCCGAGCAACATAGTTTAAGCTTTTACTTGCTTATTTGAATGTTGCAAGGAACTTAGATTCGTTTGAAGACGTTGTAGTTGCGTGTTGTTGTCGCATTCACAACAAAGCAACGACTGAAAACATCTGCCTATGTCCCGCCCAACCACCTGAAATGTGGAGAGTTTCTGAACATTTTTACTACAGTGATGATGATGATGATAATGATGATGATTGTGGAGGTGATGATGACAACGAGGATAACGTTGATGATGATAATGATGAAAAAGTTTTTCATTTCTTTTTTTACGACTATAGGATGTTATTTACTGTGTAGTGTGGGGAGAGGTTTAATTTAACAAAGACAGTAAATCTGGTGCTTCATTGGCATTGAACTAATGGAATATTCAATTGTTGTAATTAATATTTTTAAACATTTTAGACAATTTCAACATTTTCAGAAATTCTATTGAGACTGTAAATGTGATGGGTGATTGGAAAAGAGGTTTTGTGGTACCGCTGCATAAAAAAGTAAAGACAGGATAGAAATCTACAATCTACAGACCATTTTCTCTGACGTCAGTCTGCTCTAAGATTCTTGAATCAATTATTAAAGATCATATTCTGAAATATTTCCTTCAGCACAACTTGTTCGTGCAAGAATAGTTTTGGTTCCTGCTTTCAAGATCTTCGATATTGCAGCTTCTGGATATTGTAAGCTGTTGGCTCACGTAGTGCAGTGGATGTTGACAAAGCAGACCTTGAAGAAGCTTTCGACAAAATCTCACAAGAGAGGCTTCTATTCAAGCTGGAGAGATGTGGGGTGCACAACAAATTACTCCTGTGGATCAGGAATTACTTAACTGGAAGAACCTTAGAAGTCAGGCCCAACGATGAACTTCTGATAAACTGCAGATTTTGGTGGGGTTCCACAAGGAGCTTCTTTGGCCTCTTCTGTTCATAATCTACGTCAACCACGTTCAAGGAATCACCAAAAATCTGCTTCTGTTTGCGGACGATTTACAAACCTACAGGGTGATCAGAATGGATGAAGTTGAACTGCAACAGGATGTAGTAATAGACAAACCAAACTAAGCAGTTCAATAAATGGCAGATGAGGATGAATTCCAGTAAATGTGCCATTTGAAGATTGGTGTCCGACACACAGAAGTTGATTATGAATCGAGGGATCCGATGGAGTAAAACAGGAGATAATGGAGAAGGAATGTGTCTCTGATTTAAGCATTTTCTCAGACTCTAGTCTGAACTTCAAGGAACACATCCTGACTAGGATAAAGAAAACAATGCAAAGCTGGAGTTGTTGCAAGAAATTTATGATATATCTCAGTGGATTTATTTGACTGTGTAAGAGTTTGATGAGGTCATAGTGGGATCTGGAGTACAGGTATGGATCCCGCTCAGACAGGACTTAATTGACAAAATCTTGACAGTCCAGAAAAGGGCAGCACGGTTGATCACCGCATGCAGCCACCTGGCTTATAAAAAAATTAAAATTCCTTCATAAAGTTCCCAAAGCTCCCTTCTTTAGTTCACAGGAGGAGAAGAGGACTCGATCATGTTGTGCAACATGAAGCATAGATTTGTGGATAGGACATGACCTGAAATTGTCAACTGCCTTGGCCCATAAGGATTATAGAACATTTTGTTTCAGTAACAGGGTGGAACTCCCTCCCTGAAAAAAAAACGGAAGGCTCAGAACACACCCAACTTTAAATTTCTTATGAATTAAACATGTCGGGATATACCACCTCCACCAGCCAAAGAAAAGTATGTTTTGCTTGTTCGGGGAGGCGGTGGGGTGGGCAAGAGAACTGACGCAGAGGCTTCTTGGCCTCCACCACCGTACTGCACTTTGCCCTCCACTTGGGGTAAATCCGGCTGAACATCGCATTATCGCAACATCTCAATATCAATCATCACACCATCACATGGTCACAACAGCAGCACACTAAACCACGAAAGCGACAAACATTTGTCTCCACTTTTGGCCTCCGAGCGATGATTCGTCAACTTTTTAATTAACTTCCCACTTAACTGCTGGATTCCCGCCCTTCCTCGGAAGCAGACGAGTCGAGAATAATTTCACGCGAAAGATTTGGATGGGCTGTGGCCATGATGACCATGCTGAGGAAGTTGGTGAGATGATGATGATAATGATGATGATGATAATGTCGACGACGAAGGCGATGATATCGTATCCAATGCTAATGATGAAATATCTTCTAAAGGCGATAAAAAAAAATCGATAAAATTTAATCGATTCCTATTACCTTAAATTTTCAGAATTTAAAATTTATTAACATTAAGTACATTTACGTTCGTCTGATTTCCTGTTCGTTAATCATTCACTCAGCAATTCAATTACCCATCAATTCATCCACCAACCCATCCTCCTCCAAAACAATGCATTCATTCACTCATTGATCGACTCATTCATCCACCAATTTATTCACCAATTCGTCCAATCATTCATCCACCCATTCATCCACCCATTCATCCACCCATTCATTCACCCATTCATCCATCCATTCATCCATCCGTTCATCTACCCCATGATTTGCCCACCCCTTACCATCCGAGTATTTATATTTTTCTCTTCTCTGTTTTTCTCGGAAATGCAGTTGGATGGTTTAAAAGTCCCACGTAACACCGGCAACAACAGCAGCAACAACAACAACAACAACAACTCGTCAAGTGAACGTTTCCAGCCAGCACCATTATTAGCACTTTGTTGTTGGATGCCCAATTATACCTGATTATTGCTTAACAATTTATTGATTGATTGTACTAATATTAATAATTATCCAGGTGATTATTAATTATTAATATTAATAATAATATTTTTATTATTAAGTTCATCGTCATTATTATCATTATATCCGCATATTATTATTATTATTATTATTAACACATTATTATTATTATTATTATTATTATTATTATTATTAACAAATCCATCTTTAATTGAACAATCAACGCCTCCAATAGTAACTCGTTAGAGCCCAAGAGATGGAAAAAATGAATGGTGATTGATGACCATTCATCGCCCCGGTGTCATCCTCAGTACCAAGAGGATGTCACGATTTGGACGAAGAATCGTCCCTCAAAAGTTAAAATATTCTTTTTAATGTGGAAAATTGATTTTTTTGGCGCTGCTTTTCCAGAAGGTTTTCTGCTCGTATTTTGTCGTTTGAAGCGGTTCTAAGGAATCTAAGAGGCTGTCCGATCAATACGTGGTGTTTTAAACAGGGAGAGGGTGAGTTATTGAGGGATGCTGAGTAGTTTGGAGTGATTTGGAGTGCTTCATTTAATGTTCCCAAGCGAAATCATGCCCATCTCCTTGCAACATCAAAGCTCGGGTCGCCATTTTGATGGGCGGACGCCATATTTGCGTTCAAAGGGAACTTCCGGTGTTCTTTTCGAAGGTTTGAATGATCACGTGATTTCAGGCGAAATGATTTCGATAAAACTTTTATTGAGTATTCGATGTATTTATGATCATTGTCTCGCCATTTAAATACGCCATTTCCTTTCCCTAAAGTGACAAATTGGACATCATCGCAGTTATGAATTGTTCTTAATTCGACCATCCTTCCATCCGTGAATTCGAAATGAACGTAAACAATGTTTTGAAGCGTCCGAACGATGTCCAGTGACCGAAAGAAAACAAACTGCAGGACTAAAGTTCCTGCCTGCATTCAGAAAATATGCATTAAAATATGCTTCCTTGTAATCTTGGGAATAAGGATAATATTTAATATTGCTAACATTGTTATTAGAAATTCAAAACCGTGTCTAAAATTGAAAGAAAGCAAGAGAATTCAACTTTATAAACTTTCATGAAAATCATTTTGAAAGGCAAAAAGATTGTTCGATAAAATTGCATCAGGAACGCAAATTCAAGAACAAAAACCTTTTTATCACAGAAAAGGGGGAGAATAAAATTGAATTTCAAAAAAAAAGAAGTAAAAAATAAAAATAAATAAATGAATAAATCAATAAATTGTCTCGACTCGTTAAAAGTTCATTAATTTCCCCGTGCCACTCGATGTCACGTGTGATCTTTTGTGACGTACGACGTGACGTGTTGTCACAAGGATTCAATCCATCGTCCACCTCAAACTCTCAGACACCTTACGCGATCAACTGAATTTATAACTTCTCTTCTCGAATAATTATGTTGTGTAATAATAATAATAATAATAATAATAATAATAATATTAATATTATTAATATTATTAATGTGATTTTGTAGCAAATATATTTTAAATTGTTTTTCAATACTCTCCGTTTCCTTGTCAATCATTTGCAAATTAATGAAAGCACGTTGAACGCTCTCACACAACACAACCAACTAAAACAAGCACCAACAGAACAAACATTAGCACTAATAAACAAGCAATTGACACAAACAGCAACAAAACTAGCAATTAAAACAATTTAAACAATTTAAACAATTTAAACAATTAAAACAATTAAAACAATTTAAACAATTTAAACAATTAAAACAATTTAAACAATTAAACAATTAAACAATTAAAACAATTTAAACCACGAAGAAACCAATCAAGGAAGCTTAAACAATCGCAGCATTTATATCGTCCGTCAGATCCTACTGCTTATTGAGGGCCGGCAAATGGAAAGGAATTGAAACTGCCTTATTGACCTTCTCCATCTTCATTCCGCGTAGAACTGGATTACATGGAAATCCCCGATGACTTTCACTTTGGAAATATCACAGGACATCAATCCGTAGGACTTATTAACAGGCCACCCGCGAAGCTCCAAGGAATGCGATTTTACCGACATTTATTCAAGGAATTGTAGTAAATACGTTCCACACGTTTCAGCCCTTTATTATGTCTTCATCATCATCATCTTCCTCATCCTCATCATCATCATCCTCATCATCATCGTCGTCATCATCATCATCGTCATCATCACCATCATCGCCGTCGTGGCCATCATCCTCATCGACATCATTATCGACATCGTCGCCAGCAAATGTTTCATAAAATATTTAATTGATTAAACATTAACATAACATAACATTAAATCAGTGCGGTTTAAGTAGACTGATGTGATAAACCACTGTTTTTTAATTTAATATCCAAATTTCGGTAGTCCTATTTTAAATAGTTCCCAGCATTTGCATAAAGACATTTCAGTATTTTGCTGGTCCATGTACATGGTACTGAGCATGGTGATTTAGCAATCTTAATGCTTCTTCAGTCTCTCTACTCAGACCATCTTCAATATTCCACTACCTTTGCCAAGATTCACCATGAAAATGATTTTGATTTCCACCAAGACCTCAAAGGAGACGTTGGCATTTTTTCTTCCTGGGTGTCTTGGGGACTCTGATAAGACAGGTATACTACAATGGAAAACAATATTTAACTGTTAAGGAGCCGAAAGAGGCTATAATTGAGGCCTGGAAAATCTTGCGAAAAGAATACCTGGAACAATTGCGGCATCAACGAAGTCAAGATGTATTGATATAATTGATATAAGAAATAATATAAGAAAAGAAGGGACAGAAACACTTTAAGTGAATTAATAACATGATTTGGTACCCTTATTATTACAGTCTTAAATTACAGGAAACTTAAAGATATGACGAATGCGAAAATGCATATTTGCGATTTAATTCATATTTCTGGAATGTATCATCACACAAAAAGATCACACAAAAATTTCCGAATCTGATAGACTTTCTCTATCAAATAAAATTTGGGTATGTAAAAATTCAGTCAAAAGTTATCGTAACAAAACGATTTCTTAAAGATATGTGATATTGATCACTGTACCAGTAGAGACAATAGTTAATAATTTTGGTAAATTAGGTCGTCTTGCATTTTTATGAAACTGTAACTTTGAATAAATTTGAATTTAAAAGACCTGAAACCATTTTGTAATTAAATTTTTAAAGATTCAAAAAAACAAAAAGCAAAATGGTTTTAAAATATCCGCCGGCTTGTATTTGCATCATCACGCGGTTTAAGGATTGACCCTAAGGGATCTAGGTTCTGGCCCTCTCCGCCAAAGTATTCTATATCCGCCCCTATCTCCTCTCATATTGCCAGGTTGGCCCTTCACTCTGTAAATGT
This sequence comes from Hirudo medicinalis, assembly GCA_011800805.1. NCBI lineage: Eukaryota > Metazoa > Annelida > Clitellata > Hirudinida > Hirudinidae > Hirudo > Hirudo medicinalis. The sequence goes on along the minus strand of MPNW01000240.1, from coordinate 60,338 downwards.
AGACCACCGACTGATCATCAGATAGCTTTTTTCTGGCCTCCTCGACCAACAACATTCGTGTACGTTAATTCGAATTTCTTGATTACTCGTTATTTTTAATTTTAATAAATTGGCATAGTTATTGGGGTTTTTTCGCCAGTTGTAAATTATTTACGAAAGTTGATGATACTGACGTAATTGGGATTATCTTTGTGGAATCTTCAAATTTTCAAGATGGATGGATGGTAGCTTCTTTGATGAGCTGATGATGATGACGATGATGATAATGATGATGTTACGAAGAACTTAATGACTTTAACGTTTGGACGATTCGACAGCAATCGCTTCCTTTCATATGAATTTCCAAATGATTTCAAATTCTCCTCAAACATGTTTCAATATGTTTCAAGTTTGATCGAAATCAAATTGGAATATTTTTAACGGATTCTTGGATCAAATGTGAAAAATACATCTGGAAACATTTTGACATAAAGTTCATTAAAAGTGACTAAATAATGATGAACTATTTCAGAAACTTGTCTCCAAAACTCCTTATTTCTCGAGAATTTCCATCCTTAGAAGAGAAGGCAACTGCAAATCTTTTTTTAAATTAATAATCAATTTTCAATGTTGGATTTTCAACTTTCCAAACTTTTTGTGTTGTGGTTGGACCTTGGTGGTCATGGGTGATCATGGGTGGTCATGGGTAGTGAAACGTGAGGAGGTTTTATCCTTGCTTAAACATTTAAGTAATTTTGTGGGATCTTAGTTAAGAAGTTCGTGCTTTTCGGTTGAATTCTGAGTGTTTTAATCGAGCACAGGATTGGTTCAATTTGTACTGTTGCTGTCGCCAATATCTTGGAATGAAGTGATGGTGAAGATGATGATGATGGCGATATTGGTGATGCTATTGACAATGATGATGTGGTAATGGAAAATGTTGCAATGGCAGTCTGTCAGTGGAACAAAATGCAGCTGTTTTATAACAAAAATTTCTAATTAAAAGCTCTTAGGCAGTCAAATAAAAAAACACAAGCAAACTGAGGCATGATTAATGCACTTTTGCGAATGTACATCGGAACGTATTGCATGCACAGTACACACGATGAATCAATGCACAATGCAAACAATGAATTAGTGCCCAATGCACCGTAGTATAAGAACACTTGAGAGATTTCCTAAATAAAAAAAATCATGAAAAAACATGGAACGTATATAAAATGACGTTGAAATGAATGATCTAAATTTAAATTATTCTGTTTGTGTGAACAAAACCTCCGTCCTTGAACTCTTGAGCAGGTCAGCACATGGCTTGAGTGCAATTTGGACAATTCGATCATAACTAAAGAATCAATATCATTACATTAGTATTTTTCAAGCAATGTTTACAATGAAAATGTTTAAAGTTACATATAGTTGCAAAATATTATTAATTGAAACAAATGTCATTTTGAGTCAACAATCAAAACATAATCGAATGTCATTTTATTGGAAGCAATTGCTGAGAAATTGTTCACACACCCTATCCCTATCATCCAGGCGATGTCGGTCGAATAGGTTAATCCAAACCATGGCATTATCGGTTGTATAGCGTTGGAGGGGCAGTGACCTGAGCCCTCTGACTCCTTAATTCTTATGTTCTTCTTTTAATCTGACCTCCTTCAGAAAGGTCTGAGAATGCTTTATTGGAGCGATGATAAGATATTCAAATCACTCTGACTTTGGCTGGAAAAGACAGCTTTAACGTAAAGAGTTGAGACAGATTTAGAAAACTATATTTAGTGAACAGAAGCTGATTAGTGTAATTTCAAGTTATTCATCACACTTTTGCAAACCAATAAACTTAAAATTGTACGAAATAAGTCAATGAAATAAATATGAATAATTGTTTTGTAACTGACCAATAATTTGAATCTCATCCATTGGGACCTTCAAAGGATTATTGATTCTTATCCAGGTAGGGAGGAGCAGGTGTTCAATTGAAGATTATGTTCTACGGCATCAACTAACATGTTTGTTGAGATGTCCACGAATCAAATTTATTAAGGATTTATTTACTTATTTGATTCTAATTGTTTGTTTTGATATTTACAAATAAAGTTTAGATATTTTTTTAAATATTTTATTCCACAGAAAAAGTGAATCCATTTTATTTTTTGAACGCTGAGAACGCATTTAAGATGATGGATGTATTCTTGAAAGTCATCGTCATCATCGCCATCATAATCATCATAATCATCATAATCATCATAATCATCATTTTCATCATTATCAATTTCCATGACTTTTTTAAATATTCACAAATTTTCCATAAATCCATGGAACACACACGATACCAGATTCGATTCGAACATTCCAACACAACTCCATCAGATACTCAATGAAGGAGGCATGGAATCGTCAACATCATCACCACCACCATCATCATCATCATCACCACCACCATCATCATCAGCATCATAGATCGACGTTGTGATCGACTGGAAAGCTCTCGCACTGAGAAGATTAAGACAATGGAGGCGAGCAGACAGAGCGGCTCCAAACGCGGTCCTGGTTTGAATGCCTCCCGAGGAGGAGTTCGTGTGGTCGTCGCTAATTGGAAATTTCGTGATCTCAGTCAATTGCTCACCGACGACACGGAAATGCGGTTCCCCTATTTGTTTTCCTGCTTTTGTTCGCGTGTCTTCCTTGAGAGCTCTTTGTCCACCCCGTGACCTACGACCCCTGACCCCTCTGTCTGTCCTCCCTCTTTTCCATGTCACCCTGAAACCGACATTCTCAACTCAATCTACCCTGATCTCTTTTCTCTTTTCGTTCTTCTCTCCTTCCTTAGACTTGACCTCCTCTCAAGGATTGGGTTAAGATGGACAGATGCAAGTCTGTTTTGGCTGTAATTATGACTGAAATTCTGTCTCTTGTTGTTGTTGCTGCTGTTGTTGTTGTTGTTGTGACGATTATGCTGATGACGATAACAACGACGATGATAATGCTACTGTTGTTGTTTTGATTGCCTGCTTTCTGCTCTTTATTACACGTTATCGTGAGAGTGGTTCCTGTGATAAGACCCTACTCAAGTCTTTATTTCTTTTATCTTTTTTTTGTTACAATTTACAAACTACAATTTACAATTTACAATCTACAATCCTTAATTGTCTATTTTTTATAAATTTAATTAAAAAACCAACGACATCGTTCATAAAATATTTATTAAATGATTACAATCTCATTATTACCATTACTTTGTATTTCTTAAATTACAATTTATGCAATTAATGCATTATTGAGAATGAAAATGAATTGATTGAATTATAGTTACAAATTGTTGAGTTAAAAATATTTAAAATCACAATCACCGAAACACGAAAATATAATTCGAACAAGCGAAAGAAACAGATCTTCATTTTCTTTCTTTCCTTCCTTCCAACGCATCAGCTCCTCACGGGATGCAAGATCCTCAAGATTTCTGTCAACTGGAAACATTCCAGGCGGAATGCCCTGCTGATCACGTGATCCTAATGACGTCATCCAAGTATGGACGCATGCGATTGGACGGAAGATGCGTGAAGAGAGATTGGGGTCACCTGGGATGCTCCGTGGACGTGTTGACCTACCTGGATGGGTTCTGTTCGGGCAGGAGGTCATGTGACCTGCCGGTGGCTGACCTCAGTGGTCTTCAACCTTGCCCTGCTGACCTGGCCTCTTTTTTGGAGGTTTCATATCGCTGCATAAAAGGTTTTGTTAAAATTTATTTTAATTTCTACAAATATTTGCATTTATTAATGTTTAATTTTTAAAAAATTCTTCAAAATTTCAAAAACTTATTAAATCAATTAAATATGAAATTATGAATATTAATAAATAGGCATTAGCTGCATTAGACTGTTCGGATTATTTATTCCAGAAAATGTTTGACAAGTTGACGATTAGAAATATCCTTTCAGTTGCCACACGCCCATCGCAAAACTGCCAATCAAAAGTTCCACTCTTCCTCGACCAAGGAAACAACAAATTACTTCTCGGCCATCAGAAACACAAACATTCGATAAAATCTCAATTGGGCATCGGCTACATATCGAGTTCTTTGGCCCTCGAAACCGGTCTTGGCACTGCCCTCTGCCCTTGGAAGATCAAGACCAATCCGGGACAGAAGATCAATGTGACAATTTTCAATTTCCTCAGATCGAACTATCTCAGCCTGCCGCCCAAAGTCGGTGCCAAAGTTCTGAGGCAACGAAGAACTGAACGCGTGCTGGACATTGAAAAATTCCTGAAGGACTCAAAAATGTCTCCACATATCCCACTCTCTTTTGAAGATGATCGATTAAAACCCAAGGTCTGTCACCAGGTTGCCCTCATCAGGGAGAGGGGATCCGCCCAGAGGCAGATCAGTCTGTGCGACGATGGACCGAGGGAAAGTCACGTGCACCTGTCTCAGGGGGAGGAGATCGAGATCGAGCTCTTGCCTTCGAATCTACAAAGAATCAAATTCCTCGTGAAGTTTCAAAGTTGGTGTATAATTTAATTGCAAATTATTAATAAATTGTTAATAAGAAATTATTTTCTGTTAATTAAATTTATTAATTGGTACTCTAATAATTATTACTTTAATGAATTATGAATATTTACAAAGATGTAAATGTTCGATATGTTGTTATTCCGTTGAATTACAATCACATCGTGCAGGTTGGTCGAATGGGTTCGAATGCCTTCCTGCATGCGACGGTAGTGGCGACAGAAGCAATGTGCCGTGTTCGAAACCCAGTCTGCACTGGGTAAGGGCGCTACATAAATGGTGGATCCTTTTAAAAAGTGCCTTCACATCCTGTTCGGATGCATAAGGCACTCAAAGGATCGGATAAGTACAAAATAATATCATTATTGTTTTTGTTTTGTTTTCGAGACATTTGTTGATTAATTATATGACCTTTTCAAGGATGCGTCGTCAAGAAATACATTTTTGAGCGGTTTCCACATTTTTGTGGAGTCAAATTTAGAAAGCAAAAGCAAAAATATTTCAGCGAAGCTTATTATTTGCATCTGAGAATGAGCGTAAACAGTTTAAAGTAAAATATGGCCGTGATTTCTCTCGAGCCGTTTTTAGCACTTATTGAAGAAAAATTGCGTTTAATTTTTAAAGCTCTCGGAAAAATTGTGGTCGTGAATCTCCTGAAGTAGTCATCCATTTGGTTTTATTTTTTCTGTTTTCATTTCAGGGTGTTCTGTCGAACCTCAAACATTTCGCATTCGCTAGGAAGTTACAACCCTGGATATCTATTAATTTCTCTGCCAAATAAATTCAGCCAAATAGTTTCGGAGATATAAGAGAACAACATTAAAATAGATTTTCGAAATAAATGGTGCTCCTGGCTGAAGATAAATCTTGATTCTGCTAGAAGTGTTTTTGGTGATATTAGCATGCCGACCGGTTGAGAGTGCATCATGTGATGCCACATCATTGCTGGAATTTTACTTTTACTTTCATTTTTACTTTTATTTTTACTTTTATTTTACTTTCGCTGATGTTGATGATTAAACATCCGTTTTGAACATTCTAAAATCGCAGAAATTAACAGTGATTTGACAGTTTCATTGATTTAAATTATTCGAACCCGCTGTTGATTTCGCTTTGAAATAATTCAAAATATTGCGCAAATTAAAACAATTTATTTTTATGAAATTCATTCAAATATTGCTTTCAATCTTTATGTCTTTTTACAAAAATGAAGAAACCAGCATTAAATATCATCATTTGACTGACAGAACAAAATGCTCAAGTGAAAACAGAGCATAATTACTCAGATCAATAACAAATGCTCCAATTAAAGGTTTGCTCCAAAAACGATCCGCCCATAAGAAATTCATTCGAAATTATGTCTTGGCACGGGATATTTATCTTGCTGGACTGGCAAAAGTTTGAAAAACTGGAAGCCCGTAAACACATTTTATGGATGGTAGGACATCCATTAGCGGAGTTGGCTATTTGTGCTTGGATGGGATACAGATGAGGTCATTAATCCATTCATTGTTCATAAAACCTTTTTGAAGGATTCAATTTGTTATTTCTGAGCTGAAAAATTCACTCCTACCTTCGATAAAACAAACTTTCTCAATGAGCCAATTGTCAGCGAATGTTTTTGGGTCATAAAGTAGGCGCCAAACAGTTACGAACTTGTTGTAAATAGTTTGTAATCTCTTTGTCGTAACAAATATTACGACAAATTACATGCATTTGATTGAAAGTAAAATTACTTGATCAAGTAGCAATTTATCAACGAATTTGTTGATTCAATGTTGTGTTTCGAATACCTCCTGGACCAATGATATCAGTAATATTAAGTTTTATTGAGTTTTCTTAATTTTAGTTTTGAGGGATTTTATTGCTTCAACTATTTAAAATAATTGCCAACACGATAAGCACGGAAAAAGCACGAACAATACAAAATAACTCGAGGGTCAACCTTAAAGAAGCGCACTCTTCCGGTATCAGACTTCCTACAAAATTATTGAAACAAAATCTCCGACAAAATGCTTCAAACATCAAATTGAAGAACTAATTTGAGAATAATACGTAACAAGTACACTTTGAAGGATTTTGAAATAACACATTATGGGCAAGATTGAAAATGTCTTTCATTGGTGAGGGACTTCTAGAACATAGCCCTGGACCATAACGTCGAATGGAAAAGAGATTGAAAATGGATTTAAAATATGAAAATTTACATTCATAGGTGTTGTGCAAAAAGTGAGAATGATTAAAGTAATTATGACTGTCTATGAAAAAGCCTGATAATATCCAGGGCAGGGCAGAAGTGATCGTAGGAGAACATAAAAAGAGCCACTTGTAAATTGTGGATTTGGTGGACATTTAGCAGATTATTGCTAGCTAAAGTTAAGTAGTTTTGATGATTATAAAAAGATAATAAGAAAGCAATTGGTAAGAGGCAAGTTTAGTAAAAGTGCTGTTTTTGTATTAATGAAAGGACGAATTCTTGCTGTAATACCATTACTTGTTCCTGCGAGACATATTTTTTAAGCAACCGACAGATGTTCAACCTTTCGTTTAAAAGGACTTAAACGATGAACTTGTCACCTCCAATCTTTATGTGTTAGAATAAATGTTGTTGAATTATTAATGTATCTTAATTATTTCACTATATTTTAATTAATTATCAATATATATTAATTATGTCACTGATTAAACCGTGCAGTTTATAAATCAATTTACATTTTATTGCCAAACCGACGCAAGACATTTAAGCATGCATCATTCATTTACCGCTCGAATGAATGGGCAGCTGATGAATTACTCGTAACTCTGTGTCAGCAGACGTCCATTCCTTTTCATGCCTTCCCTCCATCTTTCCACTCCTTTCCATGAGATCGGATTCTGCAGGCAAAACTTCCACGGAGCACAAAGACACGCCGTTGCGAGCAATTCCCGCTTCGCCATTCATTTTGAGGTCGTCAGGAGACAGGCTGGCGTCGCGAACATCATAAGGCTGATCCTTCTAAATGGGATGTTATCGATTGTCAGAGCTTATTGAATGCTTTATTGCTCCCATTCTTTTCCCTTTTCTAGGATTTTTTTACTCAAAGGACGGCAATGGAGTTCTTCTCTTTCATCTTTTGTGTGTGTTGAAGAGATTCTTAGGTAATTTAAATGGTGTTTATTTCTGTATTTTTGAGGCTTTTATTCGTTTTTTTAAATATTTTTAAACTGGAAATGTTTGAAATGTTAGTGCAAAAACTCCCAACAATGGATCATCGTGGTTGATTTTCGATGATTCTCATTGTTCAATTCACCCGTTGTCATTAATTTGTAAGCATTTTAAAATTAATTTTGCATATTGTGATTAATTTGTAAGCATTTTAAAAATAATTTTGCATATTGTGATTAATTTGTAAACATTTTAAAATAATAATTTAAGTGCCTTGACTGTCGCACTTAGCAGTTCCTCGTTTAACGAATTTACCGATATTTCTACATCACTTTATGCAGGGTTTTATGAAAAAAGCACATAAAATGAATTTATTCAATTATCTTGAAATTATTTTCTGGACTTTAAAAATAAATTCAAAAACTTCACAAAAAGTTGTTCATTGCTTATTGGGCATGCTTAGCACTTTGAATATCTTATTTCACATTATTAAGTTCTTTCAAGAACAGTTGCTTCTTGAATAATGAAGATGCTCACAAAATTTACCGTAAAAAATATTCACCATAAATAAATTGAAATTAAATATTAACCAATCCTAATTAATCTTTATATAATTAAATAAATTTAAACAGAAATTAAGAAATAAAGAAAATGCAGTTACCATATCTTTCCTCTACTCAACCTACATTTGATGACAATAATTTGTTGATATGTTTCAAATTCATGGTTTATAAGTTGCACTTTTGTATGTAATCCTGGAAAACAATGCACCTCCTAAAATATTATCTCGGCTTTTATTTCCCGAACGTTCCACCGATCGTGTTTCTTATGATTTACGCAACACTCATGAATGCAGTCCATCATTCTCCAAAAGCACATTAAAATTACTTTCTATTCGATGTTGTGGGCCAAATCTTTTTTAATGAATAATTATTGAATTTAAGCTTAATTTCCCTTTTAATCCTCGATAAATATTATTTAAAAGTCCTCCAAAGTGCATTTATTGCGCGGTGCTGCGTAGAATTACTTTGTTATTTTTACGATTTACTGGCTTTGTTCTGCTTGTTGAATTTGTTGGTGCTGTCAGGATCAGTCTGTTAAAAAATAGTTTTAATAATAATATTAATAATAATAACAACAACAATAACAATAATAATAATGGCAATAATAATAATAAAATTATGAAGTAACAGATTAATTTTAATTTATCGATTTACTGTTAATAAAATAAGATATTGTAATTAAAATTGAAATTGTAATTAATAAGCAATTAATTAACTTCAAATAAATATTGACAAATTATCCATTCTGTCATCTTTAGTCATCGGATGTCCAGACATCCAGTCGGATGTAGCAAGTGACAAGCAGCACAAGTGGACAAGACATGGACCAGAAGGAGAATTGACTTGCCACGGGCGATCAGAGAAGCTCAACTTCAAGTGCTCAGAAACCCTCTGGCAATTGGACTTGACCTCGAAGAAGCATCAGGGCATCAACCCGGGGATCGAAGGGGAGCCTAACTACCCCAACCTCCATTTGACTCTCAACCTCTCCAACGTCTGCTCATTCTTTCCAGGGTCAGTGAACGAAAAAAGCGAACACATGCTTTCCAACGGGTGGTCTGTTGGTCAGGTCTTTGCTTCGGACTACTTTCCTTACAGTTAGTGGTCATTGTTATTATTATTATTGTTGTTGTTGTTATTATTACTGTTGTTGTCGTTGTTGTTGTTATTATTATTGTTATTGTTGGTGATGGTGGTGACGATGATGATTATGACCTGTTTGCATTCATTATTAAATATCCAGTCATAAATAATATTTGCAGTTAATATTTAGTCATATTAATTAATTAAGTACTTTTAGGTTAAGTGATATTTAAAAGAGAATTCATAATTTAAAGATCCTCCTTGAATTCATTTCAAGTTTGAACTTTTGAATCCTTCAAACTTTTATTCTCGCATAAATCATCCAAAAACATTCTCGGCAGCAACGAAGACATTCCTTAGAACAATAAATAATAATGATAATGATAATAATAATGATGATGATGATGATGATAATAAAAATATTAATAATAATAAATATTATCATTCAGTTCTTTAAAATATTTGTAATATTTAAGTAAACAAAATGTAATTATTAATATTACTAATCACTACATAAATACTGTTAGTATTTAATAATAACGCAACATATTATCATTTTCCATTGTAAATGTTGTGAATTTAATTATGGCAAATAATAATGACGATAATCCTTGAAATAATTAGCATGCTCATAAATATTCATGATGCCCCCCCCCCAGGCATCCTGATGGTGGTGTCGTTGGGAGTGGCCCTCGGTGTGTTTCTGGGTGGAGTTTTGCTCGTCTGTGCTGCCCGGGTGGTCAGGAAGTTAGTAATTGTAATGAATTTGTTATTATTAAATTTCGTTGCATGAATATTAAGTGCCTGAATATGCCTTACAAAGTAGGTAATACGAGTTAATGCAGTCATGCGTATATTATTAAATAGATATTAATAAATATAATTATAAAAGTCAGTAAAACTGAACGAAACAGATAAAAATTAACAAATACTAAAACATTATTTTATTATAAAAAATAAAATGTAAACTCGAGAATATTTTACGATCTTCTTAACAAGGTCACTGATACGAGAATGCAAAAGAGAAAGCAGTAAATACCAATTAAATGACGATAATAATAATAATAATAATAATAATATTCTCTAATATAAAACAGAAAATACATGCATCCCAAGAACTCCTCCCGCACACTTGGAATTTGCACATGCCATTCTCTAAGCCAATCCTGGGTCAACTATTTTCAACTTTCATCTTTTCCTGAATCGCATGCGAGCTTTAAACTCAGGAGCAAATGAATGAACGGAGCATTCTGTTCCCGCATGTTCTATTGTTTAATTATTGTTTAAGACTTCGCCTGTCACGGTGGCAGCACGTGTTCGAATCCCGTTGCGGGAGCACCGTCCCAATCGCCCAGTTCTTTAAGGGCAAGTTACTGACTGATTTTGAAGGACGTAAATAATAAAATTAATTATAATAGATAAAAGATGAGTTTAACTAGCGAAGCCTGTTTTAAAAATGTAATAATAATAATAATAATAATAATAATAATAATAATAATAATAACAATAACAATAATAATAATAATAAAATCAACAAATACGAATACTCCGAGGTACATATTTCGATCTGATTATTATTATTATTAACTGGAAAAGCGCAATGAAACGCTTCTGAAGCAATGATGGTCTGCCATAAAAAGCACCGACCTCTTTATTTGGTCAGCAAACAACGCAACTCCGTCATGACGCCAGAGGAATTCTACGTGGACCACGGGCAGCCACTCAACAGCGAGCTGATTTACGAGGACCAGCTGCGCACCTACGAGGGGGTCAACAAAACCGCACCCCTTCCCAGCGGTCCCATCGTCTCCAGCTACCCGATGAGCCCGGATTTCAATCGAGGTATGAGGACGCACGACCCCAAGAGGAAGCAGAACTTTGACCAGACCAACCTGCGATCTTGTTGCGATTCTCGTTGCGGTCAATTCGTGCAACAACAAGATTTTCTCAAGGGTAATAGAAACCCTGGAGATCAGTTCCTGCCCTTCAAATGTTCTTGTTTCCAGGAGCCCTTGTACGATGACAAGTCAACCAACAACCCTTCCTCACTGAACAACAGAGAGGGACTGAAGCCCTCTGAACAACAACAACAACAACAACAACAACAACAACAACATCAGCAACAATCTGACAGTAAGAACTTCGATGGGGCTCCACAGACCTCAACATTCAAACCGCCATCAGCCGTTGACAGCAACAAATCCCTCAGTGCCTTCCCCGGCAGGTTGAGAGGACCCTGATCTTCGCATTCTCAGCGTGTACATACCCGCCATTCGCTTCCAATGATGATGATTACGGATATGATGGTAATGGTGATGATTACGAATATGATGGTATTGAATGATGATGGTGAAATTGATCCGTCAACAACTCATAGTCGAGGCCGACTGAAACAACTGAAAGTTTTAAGGTCGTCGTTGTTTTGCCGTCGCGCGAAATTTAGTTTTAGTTATAGACTGTTTCTTTTCAACAACAACACCCACAAGATCAACGTAAGATCAACATTCCAATTCGGGGGATTGCATTTGGATTTGAATCCACTGAACCGAATCGTCTGTGAATAAAGATTTTGAGAAACAATTACGTCGTCTTCCGTGTGCAACGAATGGACGCCATTTTAATTGATTCGTCTGAAGATGTATGATTCCACTTTTAAGCGAAATGTTCCTTCAGCATCTCCAATAACTTCTGCTTTGTTTTGCTTTGTTTCAGTGAAGCGTGTCGATGTGAAGAGCCACGACCATTTGGGAAGGTTGTTTGTTAAGTGGAAGATTGTTTTAATTGCAATTGTTTACTTTTGATCGGGTTAAAGGTCAAGCAGGACCTCAGAGTGGAAAACAATTGCGTATGTTTCTGCTCCACTCTTGCCCGGAAATTGATGTTAATGAGGTTGAGAATTATTCATAAACGCGCTAAATATTCATAAGTAGCTGCAAGAGTTCGTTCCTCGCGAGAGGAGGAATCTAAACTTACCCGCGGAGGAAGAAGAAACAGTGAAAATAAAGTAACTTTAAGAAATTTTAAGAGGATGATACCGTTTAAATAAAGATTTGCAACTAAACTATTTAAAGAAGGATTGAAATTCTAACTTAAACAATTTATTTGATTTAAAATATCACAAACAAAGATTTAAACTCATTAAGTCATCCATTAGTATATTAATTATCAAGAATTTGTGTAATAAAGAGATAAATGCAACAGAAATGTGCTGATTTTGTCTCAAATCGGCTCAATAATCCTCGCACTTCCTTCCGAAGCAGGTGGATGTTGAGGAAATTTTCCAGAGAATCTCTCCAGGAAAGAGTTCAGTAGGTGCAAACGAGTTCATCCTCAACCAATGTCTTCGTCAACAGTTCTCATCTTGTAGCCAAAAGTAGCCACACACATCGCAGGATGTGCGTTACTCTTACCACCGAGACAAAGTAGAGGGCTTAGACCTTTTCCCTATCAATCTGACGTCATTAATGAGTCACCCGGCCATTCATCATCTCGCTTCATCAACATTTTAGGTGTTTGTAGACGATGAGCTAAGGGATCGTCCATTAATTAAGTCAACAAATTTAAATTAATTTTTGGCCCCCTCCCTCCCTCCCTCCCCTTGTCAACAACTTTCAAACTTCTTATCAAAATTATGTCAAAACACTGAATCCCTCATAAAATATGTTGTTTACAATTTTTAATTTGTACCTCGTAACGCTTTGAATTTGTGACTATTTTATTTTGAAAATCAATAAAATAATTGTTAAACTAAATATTATTGTCAGACAAATCAACATCATTTTCACCTAACCATTCATCACATAAAATATCAGAATTTTCTTTGCGTTCAATAATTTCCATCAGCTCTTTTTGTCATTTGGCAGCCACTCGAATGGGCTGGTTTTTTGTTGATAAACAGATGTTAATTTGTTGTGATCGCGTTACTTGTCGGTGTTGCTGACCATGTTTCTTGTGACTTGTGAACAGGGCCGCCGACAGAAATTTCGGGCTCTTAGGCAGTGCCTAGCACTGAGGCACCTAGAGGCCACGGGCCAATATGTTATGGCAATTTGATATTGGAAAAGCAAAAAAATTAATTATTGTAAAATTTCAATATTTTAAAACCTGGGAGGACCCCTAAAATTACTGGGCCCTTGCCCTCCTCTAGGAGGCCTTACTTGTGAAGCACCGTAGAGGTTACAGATTTTGCAAATCAAGTAGTGACGACTGAACTGAGGGACTGACAGTAATGTTATAAATACATGTTAAAATTTAGATTTTTGTATTATAAAATATAGCATTGTTGATGTCAATTAATCTTAAACACTCCTTCCCCCTTGTCAAGAATTGTCAAACTTTTTCTAACCGATTCTGGTTTTGTTTGTTGATGACGGTCTTATTGCTACAGTAGTCCAAACAAAGAAGATATTGAGCAATTTTTGGCAAATTTGAAGAAGTCATTTCAGATATCTTGTTCAGAAGCCAAGTTCTACTTAAGGTTAGAAATTGCACAAGAGCAAGATCCAATAAAGATCACTCAGAAGTACTACATCGAGAAAATTCTGAAGAAGTTCAATGGAGAATGCAAATCCTTTGGGACTCCAATCATCAAAAGCTCACAGAATATTGAACCAGGGAAGGCAGAGTGCAAATTTCTTTATCGTTCTGCAGTTGGAGCATTTAATTTTATTAAATTATAAATACAATATTTTATTTATTAATTATTATTAATGACTCAACCATAAATCAATATAACATAATATTTACATAAATCGAAATGCTTCTGCTTCAGAAGGGAATAGGTTCTCCCGCAAGTCCAAACAAAAATCATGTGGGTTGTTGGTTCTTCTCGTGGAAGTCAGCGAATTAAACAGTGGTGAAGGACAAAGCTCTGACTCCTGCTTTTATCTTGATAAGATATCTTTGATAAGATATCTTTGATAAGAAGTCCCAGCTACATTTCATTCGTTGATTACTCGAACATACGCTTTTATAAATAATCAGGTGCATGTTTTCTTAGTTATCAATTATTACTTTTTATGTTTTCTTATGATTACAATGCCCTTCCCATGATGTTTATAGGATTTTTTTCAGATAGTAATAGTTACAACAACCCTACTCAATTCCCTCATTTGTTAAATCTACCTTCAAACTCTTTTCCATTCAATGCTCAAATTGTGGTCCAAGATTATATTCTACAATTCCATTATCAATAAAAGATCAATTTCAATCTTGTCCTTTCAATATTCTTTATCTGTTGTTTAAAAAGTCTTACAAGTTGTACATATTGAGCGGCATTCTTCAAGTAGTTCATTTGTTTACTTTTGTTCTTACGCTGCCTACTTGTAACATGTTAATGAGGGTCAGTCTGATAACGGAAGCGTGCGTTTCCTTAAGGCTGACCCTGGAGTTATTTTATTTGTTTTTTTTTACTGTTGGTTTATTGTTGTGCTTGGTTAATAAATAAAATTGCTCAACAAAAAAAATACTAAATAATTTTCTTTACTGGTTGTTTAAAACTACACTCGCTATTTGAACAAATTCTGGATAGCTGCAATTTGTACAAATGGTTTTCTAAATAACTTGAAGTAACTTTATAATAACTCCTAATAATAATAATAAGTTTATGTAACTCATGACAATAAACGGTGTAATGAATTTTCAAAACCTTTCGCAAGATGTCTCAATCACTAAAAGTGAAGCTGGTGCTAGAAAGCAGGTGAGTTGTCGTACAATTATATTAAACTTAGCATAATTTTTAGACTCTCGAATCTAACTAGTATTTTACTTTTCGTTAATTATTATTATTATTATTATTATTATTATTATTATTATTATTATTATTATTATTATTATTATTATTGCAGCTTTTTCATCCCGATTCGAAATGATGGTTATGGACGCATAAACAGACGAATACACACGGAGACACACAGTGTACAGCACAGAGACAATTGCACAAACCGATGTGGTTTTTACTATTTGCTCGAGTTACCTCTTGAGTAACCATCTTAAAGGTTTTTCAGTGCAAAATGTGTCCCTTGCGGTTATGGTGAAGGAATGATTGTTCTTTAATTTATAATATTTCATTGATTTTAATTCGTAATGAAAGGAAAGCTGTCCTATTCCTGAAAGCAAATTTTTGAAATTGAAAAGCATTGAATGTTTTTCACAAGCAACTGAGTGAAATAATCTCAAATAAGGATTTGAAAACAAATCCTGAATCTTAAACATTGACATCTCAACATTGACTCAATAAAAATGGTTGCACCCTGCAAATATTCATATTATAAGTTATAAAATCATATGTTAATGAAAATAATAAACATATCATACAACTGAATCATAATTTCCACAAAACCTACGTTGCCTAAGTTTAAAAATATGGAAATCAATAAAACTCTCGTTGGAGTGAAATGTGATGAAATTTTGTTATAAGTTGGCAACTGATGTTCGATATCGATGTTCATTCACAATATCGATGGTCCACGTGGAAGGCTTCGTTTGCATTTTATCGATCTCAAACCAACGTGCAAGTTGTAATTACATTTATTGTTATTATTGTTATTTGTTTTTATGGTTATTGTTATTTCTTTTTAGTATTATCTTGATTATTAAAATTATTCCAAATTCAAAGAGCAAGCCTTGAAACATCGAGAATTTAGTGAAACAAAATAAAAATCCATATCTGGTCGCAGTAAAGCAAAAACATCACATAAAATCACTTGCCATAAAAAATTTGACGTCATGAAATTTCATTTTCAACACTTCAAATACATTCATTGAGGTCCCGAGAAGGAAATTCCACTTTTGTACCTGAACTCGGTCAACCGGCAAAAAAAGTTTTTGCATTCTCCAAAGTTAAGTCCTGCTGCTCTTGTCACACAGTTTTTCTTAATTTTTCTATAATTGTTACAATGAATGAATCCTTGTTTTATATTAATTACCATGACATTATTATTATTATGATCCTGCAATTACTTATTAATATATATTGTGAGCCTGTTATTACTCATTATATATTAAGATCAGCTCTTTTTTTTGTTTTTGAACCAGCAAAGGTGAGATATTACAGATTTATCAGGTTATGGAGTTTGAATGGAAGTGATCTCAGGTATTGTACAATTTGCAAATAAACCATATCGCTATAATAATTAATATTGCGCGTAATAAAATAATTCTTTCAAATTATAATAAATTATATTTTGTTCAAATTTATTGATCGTGAGCTCCAAGGCAAGTTTTAATTAGAAAGTTCAAAATCAATTCGTTATCGATCGTACCGTCTATAAAAGGGAGGCAGAAGAGACCATTGGCAGGCTGTAACAAAAATTGCTCCTTGCGATTTCTTGTTACATTCGGGGTGAGGTTTTCCTTGCATTGAATTCTTCTATTTTAAATAAATTATTGTTTTTTTATTCACAGATGGGAAGACATCCTTTGTGCCTGCTCTTGTTGGCAGCGTTCGTGGCTTCCAGTTTGGCCACCCATGCTGTTCCAACGACCAACACGTACGTATTTCGATGTTTGAGGTGATAGATTTTAATGTTTTGATGAACATTTTCAGGTCCTACGTCGTCGTTACAAGCGATGTTCTCGTACCTGGCTCTGAACTCCTGATTGACTTGCACCTGCTCGGCCTGACCAAATCTGACTCCAAGGAAGACAATGAACCTGATGAGTGCGTACTTGATCTCAGTGTTTCAGCAGATGACCATCTGTGGCATCGTTCTGTGTGGAAAATAGAGCTGGACAAAACTCCGAAGAGTAAATTATTTTATGATTTTTATCCTAAATTTTGTCATTCTATGAAATTCTAAGCGACATAAAAATTTACCTTGCAGGTTTTTCAAAAACATTGAGAGTCTTGGTTAGAATGAAATATTCGCCATATTCTTTATTGCCTATGACGTTTTAAATGATTATAATTAATGTCATTATTATGAACAGGTGTCACCCGATGAGGGGTTGTTAGGAGACAAATCAGTCCTCAAGATCGAGTCAAGTTCCTGCTTCGAGTTTTCTTGTTCAGTTGAAGTTCCAACTGGATGGAAGGAGTTGCTGGTTTCCCTGCGCACTGACAAACTGAAATACCGCCCTGGAGAGCTTGGTTTGTTAATATTAAAATAGCAAAATTTATCCCGGAAGAGGAGTAATTAAATAATTACTGAAATATTTAATGTTATTTAATAAATGTGATTAATTTGCAATTGTTCGCTAATTAGTATTTACTTACTGCAGTGTTAATGGAGACTATCGTCCTTACTCAAGAACTTAGACCTCATATCCACCCTGTCAACATGTCCATCCACGTGAGATTTAAAAGAATTATCATAAAATATTCATAAATATCATATTAATAATAATTATTATTTCATTTCTCAGAATTCGAAAGGTGTCCCGTTAGTCAAGTGCTGAACATCACGGCTGAAGAAGGTTTGTGTGTTTAAATGATATTTCATGTTTTTATTATTTAATTCTTTCATGTTTTTATATAGATATTAGTTTGTTAGCATATTCCTCCGGCTAAGCGTTATAAATAAAATATTATTTTAAAATTATTTAATTCTATTTATAATTCAGGTCTGCTCAGAGAAGAATACTTCATTCCACTTCCGGCTCAGTCTGACGAGTTGGTTCTCACTTTGGAGAGTCACGTAAGGAAGGAACTTATTAGTACATGTTATAATTATAGTATATTACGTCAATTTTCAGTAGTTATTCATCTATAAATTACAGTTACTGTTTATTAATTAATGATTTCCATTTAGAATCAAATGGTCAATCACAAATTCTACATCGAACAACCTGTTGGACCTCACGGTATGGAAATTATTTATGAGGCCGAAATGTTTTTTAAGATAAAATGTTTTCCAGGAAGACACTCGTGTCTTCACTAGATTTTCACTTCACTAGTTGCGTTCTTCTAAATTAAAGTTTGAAAACTCAAAAAACTTGTCAAATATTTTCAGATCAGGAAAGATTCCTGGTTGAAATCAGATCTCCGAGGTATCACTCACTCCAGGCAGGTGACGAAAGCAAGAGTCCTAATTTGGAATTCAGCGTGGTAGCCAGGTAATTAGTATCATTGACATATAATACAAAATAATTAATCAAGCAATAATATTCTCATTATTTAGCCATCATTCTGGTGCTCCATTGGAAGGAAACGTGGAAGTTCAACTTTCTCTTGAAAACTCGTCAAAATCCGGATCACTGCCCCCAGTTGAGGTGATGTTTACATTTGTACCTAGTTAATAATTTTTGTTTCTAATAGATTTTAAAATTAATAACAAACAATAATTAACATTAAGTAACAAATGCATTTTAACAGCTAGTTACTGGTCTCAAAGTTTTCTCACTGAAACCTGACGACATCAAACAAGTCTTAGGTCTGAACAACGAGAAACCACTGGTAGGACAAGATGTCAGAGTTCAAGTTAAGGTTGAAGAAGAACGTCCTCTAAGTAAAGATGATGATGGTGATGATGATAATGGGAAGGAAGAAGAGAAGAAACTTTATGAAATAAAGGACAAAGAAAAGGAAGAAAAGGAGAAAAAGGTTCCTGTCAGTAGAAATGTCCTTGTCACCTTCGTCGAACAGTCTCACGTTTTGTTCTTCAGTGAATTCACACCTCAGTTTTTCAAGCCTGGGCTGTCTTATGTTGGACAAGTAAGGAAATAAGTACACGTCTAAATCACAATATTCTGACAATATTCTTAAATTTTAGGTCTTCCTGAAACCGATCGAAGGAATGCTTCCGGGTAGTTCAAAGAAAAAAGAGGTAACGATCAAGGTTGAGCACCATACCTCAAAGTCAGAAAGTCCAAGAGAAGAGAAACTTGCTCTGAAGCTCAAACCAAACTCACTCGGCGAATTTTCATTCAGGGTTCCCAAAGAAGATATCAAACTCAAACTAGAAGTACAAATTATTTTGGAAAACTTGAAATTTCTCAGAATATATTTATTTATCCGTAATTATCGTAGTCTTTGAAATATTTCAGGCAAAATTTGAGGACAAAGAAACTGGTAAAGTCGTGAAAGCCCATCTCAAGATTCTGCCATTCTCCACTAGAAACAAAGATGGACACCATATGCAGGTCTTGATGGATCAGAAAACACCATCAGTTGTTGTGAGTGAATATACAATTAAAACAGATCTTTACAGAATCCCATCTCAATTCCTATTAATATGACCATTATATTTTATTAATGGAACGTTAAACATTATGTGCAGGTCGGTGAAACACTGAAAGTCAAGGTTGAATTATCATTTCCAACCAGTGAGGTCCTCTACCAGGTTTTCTGTCAATCAGGGTTGGTTCTCTCAGGAAAGTTGGTGGCTCCCTCTCCAGCAACGAAACACGATCTCTCTCTGGTCCTCCCACAAAATGCCAGCCATCTTTTGTCCTCCCCTCGTCTTGTTGTGGAAGTTCTCAGTCCAAGCAATGAAATTTTATCTGACAGTCTTCGATTTGTTGTTAAACAAAAGCAGGAAAGTCCAGTGAGTATAAAATGTCATTCGTATAATGACAATCTTAAATAAATATAAAAATATTTTATGTTAAATATCAAATGTTTTAAATTTAGTTGGAGCTGTTGATAAAGTCAGAAGTTTCCCTACCAGGAGAAATTATTGAGTTCGTTGTCAAAGCAGAACCATTCACCAATGTTTATCTGCTGACTGTTTCCAATCTCGTCGCTTTCGAGCCAAAAGAACAGGAACTCCGTAAAATTTTGGTTAGTTTGGATATTATAAATTAATTAATTTAAAAAAGTGTAAACCCATTTTGTTGATATTTATAATTTAAAGGCTTACAAGAAGATGTTGCGATACCTTCGTAAATTGCAATCAACTCACTTCTCAAGAACCATCGACGAGTTTGGTCAAATGCTCTCAACTTTATCGTCGTTGGCTCCTGACTCCTACAGAGTTCTTAATGTGAATTGATTCTTCTACAGTGAAATACATTTTTATTCATTTCACACAACCACTAAAAAGTGCTTTTATTTCGTAGGAAGCAGAAAGTATCCTTCTCACCGATGGACTCGTGTACACAGATCCGAGTAAGTCCATTTGAATTGTCCATCACACATTCAAAAATAAATCTAAAGTAGAAATTTATTTTTAAGTGTAATACAATTATTAATCAAAGTATTTAATATTGTAAGGTTGTAATAATTTTATTTCTAATATGAAAGATCTATTTTAGGCAAACCATGGCCAACTCCTGCTCGCCAAAACGGGTCCTTAGAGAACATTGAACTTTCGAGTTTGGACTGCATTGAAGAATTTAATTCGAATCTTTGGAGGCTAAATGTCACCATTGGGTAGGTTATTCTTGTCAGTTGGTTGATTGGATGGAGTTACAATTACATACATTATAAAAATGTTGGATGGAATTATGACATTTTCATCATTAAAATGTCAATTTTAGACCATCAGGCAAAGAAAAACTTCATTTGGTTCATCCTGTGGAAGAAAAACTTTATACTTTCGGTGCGTTTGGTGTCAAACCTGGGAAGGGCATTGTGGTAGTGGATGAACCCGTGCAGGTACAATTATTATTATTATTACATTTATGTAGGTATTATAATTAATGCATTTATATGGCGCTTAGATCATTTATGTAGCGCCGCCTCCAAAGAACGTTTTGTGATGGTTTGGTTGCGAGTGTGATACATAACGATTGTTGTTTTCACCATCACTTAATTCGATAATCAAATTAAATTTACAAATTTACAATTTACAAATCAAATGTTGATTGCAGTACCAAGGATACAAAGTGGTGCCTTCAGAAAGTTTGTTGCTCGACAATTTCAAAGGAGAACAAGTCCTCGATCTTGACGTTCCAAAGAACATCACAAACCCAATCGAAAAGTCCAACTCCGGTACTTTAAAATAAAACATTTTTTTAAAACATTTGAACCAAGTTGATTAAAATTGACATGTACCCAATTTTTTAATGTAGATGAAAATCAAGAAGTTTCGGCAATTCAAGAGGACAAACAAGAAATACAAGTGGTCGATGATAATGAAGAAGAAAGTTCCCTTGGAGCCACATTATTAAATTGTTAGTAGATCGTGTGTTATGCCATAGATTACTGCATATCAAACATTAACAACAAGAAACAATCGACAACTTTAAAAATAATTGCAGATTTTCCTGAATGGCTCTTCAATCCTTCATCCGCCAATTCTCCCAAATTCTGTGAAAATAACAGTAACTTGTTCGAACAATGAGGAGAAGATCATGGATCAGATAAGAATAACAGAGGACAAAGTGATGATCTCCCCAAACTCCACTCTAAGGGATCAGCGTCTAAGTTGGATACACGCGGAAGAAGAGGTATTAATGCAGAGATAGTGGAATTATGTTCGGTTTGAGTATATTCATAATTTTTGTTTGAATGTTGGAATTTCGATATCTTTATATATGTGTCACATGTGCTTGAAAATTTTATGTGAAATATTTGACTCAAAAGCATTTAAATCAATCAAATTGTAATTTTATTTAAAAATTGAATGGAATTTACATAATTTATTTTTTAAAGAGAATGGCATACTACAACATCCACGGAGGTGGGAAAGGTTTAATAACTTTAAAGAAACTTAATGAATTCCAGGAGAAACTCTACGTGAGTCGTCAAATTGCATTTCTACTAATGCACATGCACACGTAAGTAAATTTTTACTAATGCACATGCACACATCATTAAATACTTTAGCGCTAACTTTCAGCTATTTCTTAATAACAAATATTTCATTCAGAACATGGATTATTACTGCAGCGGAAAATTGCATCTGCTGGAACCCTGGAGCAGATACCTTAAAACATCACCAGGAATCTCTATTCTAAAGAATGACTGCTTTCAGAAAATCAACTCAGAATCAACAGAGTTCTTCACCTGCAATATAGACAAATTCATTGTTATGGTAAATTTTCTTAAAGCCATTTTATGAAAATAATAATAAATTTATAATTTACTATTTTTATTAAGTAAATTTTAACAGCAATAACGATCGCAACTAGGATCTTTAATTTGTTCTTGATAATATGAAAAGGTTAGTATTTCTGCGTTACCTGTAATCAGTGGAGCCATTGAAAAGCATAATGAATAACTTTGCAAAAAATATTTTTAGCTAAAAACACATTTACTGTCGCTGCAGATGGTCGTCCTGACACCACATCGGCAGTAACAAGTACGACTGCTCCAGAAACAATGTGCAACTCCACATGTCGCCCAAGTGTGTCTGATGAGGATGAAGTGCACAAGTTTGATGCACAAGTGGATCAGTTTCGCAAGGAGCATAGCATGTTTCGCAATTCTCATCCTCTTGGCTTGGATTGCCTTCAAGATGAGCAATGAACATTTGTCATTGTGATTATTCGTTAATGATTATTAATAAGTGTTACTTATGTAATAAAGATTTGAACATGTACTCGAAATAATTTAAGCAAATATTTTTGTATTTCTATAACTTATATTTGTCTCTCAATTTATGGAAAACCTTGAAGAGATCAGGAGAAGCAAAAGACAAAGACTGATGATCATCCGAGGAAAGATCACCGATTAATTTGCTTAAATTGTTTTGTCTGACTTAATGAATAAATTAATTTGCAAATTGAATTTTCTTGATGCTATTGAATCTTCTTCATTAACAACTCACTATAAGCAACAATGTCTGAAAAATGTGATCATAACAAAACTGACCAACTGTAATCAGGGTGATCAAAAATATTTGTTTTTTTAGTCTCGAGGAGTTGAGAAGGGAGTTCTGATATCAAATACTTTTTACGCACTCAATGAAACTTAATTCAAACTGAAAGTCCTTCAAAATTTTCAATTGCCTTTCAGTTGGAAGTAGTTGTCCTTTGAAATGTTTTTGTTGCAGGTGATAGAGAAACATCGCCATGATTTTCCAAATCCTAGCACGTCATTTTTGATATAACTTTACCAGCAACAACACTCTTTGCTCAATTTATTTGTTTTACATTAATTGTTACAGATTTGTATTCAATATTTATAGGTTTTTAATTTCTGGTTGAATAACTTGTAGCGGCAGCGGCATTGACGACGAAAACGAATTCGCTACAAAGTTTATTTACAACTGCAACAATGCTCCGACTGACAACATAACTGCTGGAGTAGCAGCTTAGCGACGTAGCTTCTTAAATAGCCAGTCAGGACAAAGGAGGATGTCCACAAACAAAGGATGCGCGCCTGGTAAGTCATCGTTGACAGGGTTAGGGTCAGCACGTGATTATGATGGATGCGCGATCCTACAAACTTTGTAAAAGTATTTTGCCAGTTAGAAATCATGAATCGTCGTTGCAGATGGCGGTAGAATACAACCATGAGCCCATAAACCAATCCGCAACATAAAACCTGGTCTCGCCCAACTCACAATTTATGTCAAGTGCACGTCAACAGGTGGACGTATTTGGCTTGGAACATTGCCTCCACCATCATTCACCAATATTACTCGGTTTGTGTTTTGGATGAGCAGTGATTACTCTTTCCTTTGTGAAATTAATAGATGCCTATTATGTAATAAAGAATGTAATGAAACCTAGGGGAGTGCTTTGTGACTGCAACCAGGAACATAAGCTTAAGTTTAAGTTGTAATGTTCATCCCAGGATTCACTCCTAACAGGCTCTGTCGCAGTATTTCCGTCTGCAGCAACTACCATTACGGCCACAACTACCACTAACAATCGTGTCAACGACAACAAACAACTTTCGTTGAAAGTCTTCAGTCCGCACGTTGGCGTAAGACATTTATATTGTTTAAGTTTATTTAGTGCATTTTTGTTCACTTGTCAATTGAATTGCCCAACTAAGCCATTCCATCCAGCAGACCAACAATGTCGATTTGAAAGTTGAAATGAAAGAGAAGGATCCTGAACACCCGACCTTGAGTCTGTTCTGTATGTCTGGCACTAAGTTGTCTGACACTTGCAGTCTCTTAATTTGACATTATGTTGTATTTTAATCATACAAATTCGTAATTAAATAAAAATGTAAAATATGAATGCTTGTAAATTACTTGTTACTAAATTTAATTTATTATTCAAAAGGAACTTAGAAAGGAAATCAGGGATCGTTTCTAGGTGAAACCATCGCAACCACCCGCTTGGATCTGTGTGGACAAACTCTACCGTGTCGGAAGCATTCAATCATTCGTATCGTGTTTGAGCAACGAAGCAGGTCTTAAAAAACATTTCTTATTTGTTATTTAGATTGGGTATTATAATTAGATATTTTTACTCTTATTTTCCAAATTTTATCTTCCAGGCAAGCCGGTCGGTCTACAAGCCTTACGCTGGAGAGTAAGTTTGAAAGCATGAACCAAACACTCATCTCTCCTTGAGTTTGGGCTGAAATCAAAAACATGACATTAAATTAAATCATCATTCCAACTGCAAATTATTGTCTTGACTAACTTGATGGTCATCCCTGGATGACTTTTGTGGTCGACTTCACTTTCGTGACGCGAGGAACATCAGGGGCGTCATTTGACAAAGCCCACCCTTACTTTTGGCTAAAAGCAAGAAAAAAGATCATCTCTTCAAGTTGTTGGAGGGTTTGCCCATGACAAAAGCTAGCTTAACAATATTCTTGTAAATTATGGGTGGTTTGGAGAGATTCAATTTATCATTCCACTTGTTCAATATTTAGCAAACCAAGTCTGGAGACTCTTCATGGCTTTCACCACTCGATTTCCCGAACCACTGGATTAACCAAATCATCGTTTGAACAAATAAATAGCAAAAAATTGATGAAGCTTTCTGTGTAATACTTGTTTAAAAATATATTATGATAATAATAGTCACTTAATTTATTTTCATGTGAATTTGCTACTTATTAGTCAGAAAAGAATACCAAATGTAACAAGCTTTATAAAAAGATAAAGGAAAGAGAGTTTTGATAATGAAACATAAATAAATTATTTCATTTTATCTTTAAAATTATTTTAAATAACATTACCTCATTATTATTGGCATAAATATGGCTATGATCATGCTGAGTCTCCAGACTGTTTGTAAAATCTTGCAAAAAAATCTTACCAAAGCATTAATTAGTCAAAGAACCATATCCTGACCATCAGCGTGACATCCGCTTTAAGACTTTTCAAAATAACTCGTGGCAAAACAATGAGGGGTTATGTGATGCAGTTGTATCAATTTTGCCTCTGCCTCATCAGTCATTCAACAACAATATCAATATTTATCGTAATATATTAATTAAAAAATAAAATAAAACAAAAACTAAATTATTATCTCGTCTCATGACAGATTTAAACGAGGAGACGGAAAGCCAAAGAAAACAAATTGTGATTTAAACAACCTAGAAATTGATGCTACTTCTGAAATCCTATGACTCATGATCAGTGGTTAACTTTCAAAATTATTCAATCATCAGCAAGCTCTGAATTCATGCTGGAAAGTGACTCATCGGAATCGAGCTCCATGTCGTCATTCTGCTCCACATCCTCTGTGTCACTCTGCCTTGGCTCGTACATCATGAGCATCTTCATGATGATTTCGAGGAAGCAGGATTCATTGATAAACATGGAACTCTAGAAAAACAAAAACTAATTTTGGAAATAATTCTCTGTAAAAAAAAAAAAGCTTAGAATAACTGCACCTCATGATCACCAAAATTCTTAATGGCAACTTCTCCAGGCCTTGGAATAAGGCTAGGCACAGTTGAGCCACTGACATGTGTGATTATGGAATCCCAAGTTAGCTGGCTATATTGAAGTCCAACACCCAGTATGATGTGGAAGCCATCAAGAAACTTGAAAGTAAAAGTTCAGTTGATCCAAATGATGCTAGATGTGGACTTTAACCTCACCTTTTGTTTCAAGCCACTGGATGCATCCACGATGTTGACATCATTGTGAGTGATGCTGAATAATTCCTGACAAAATTCAACAAACCAGTTTTGCATGAGAAAATCTTGATGGTTGGGGTCCAGATTCGGTAAATCAAAATTTTCAAAAGGTTCCACAACTGGCAAGGGATTTTGTTGTAAAACTCCATTTTCAGCCTCCAACCCATCCATTAGGTTTAGCATCCCATTTTCAACCTCAAGACCATTTTGTACCACTGGTCCATTCTCATCCATGAGCCCATCCAGTGGGTTTAGCATTCCATTTCCAAATAGTTCTTCCAAACCTTGATTATCTTCTCCTCCTGCATTAATATACTCCTGTAGTATTGCCTCCAGAGCGTCCGGTGATGGGGGGTTATTGACCAATTCTGCTTCTCTTTCACTAAAAATTAAAACTTCACTATAATAAAATTCTTGGGAGCAGTTTTAATTTGGTTATTCAAACCTGATTAATGTTTGTACTTCTGTCTTTGAAGCAGAATCTTTAAAAACATAACTTGGGTCCACTGTATTATTCAAACACATGTAAAGTGCATGATCAGAGAGAAGAGAAGCTCTCGAGTACAGATTTTTAATAACTTTGTACACAAAATGCCATGCAGCAGACGTGCTGTTAAAGCCATCTAACAAATTTCTCTTGTAATATTGAGCTGTGAAATGGTTTTTAGAAACAATGAAATTAAAATTGGACAAGTAATTAACAATTGTGAAAGCAACGCTCATAAATGTTAAGATTTAAACATTACAAGTGTCAGTAAATGAACAGATGTAACCTCACCCTGAATGTACAACATTTCTAGTATGAGTGCAGTCTTTCTTAATCCTCCTGGCAAGTCTGGGAGACTTATTCTTTGGAAAATTCTTATAGCCTCACCAACATTGCCAAACTTGGCTAAAGCCTTTGCATGTATTAACTGTACATCGTCATGATGTTCAACCTTTGGCATGGAATAATACTAAGACTCAAAATTATTTACAATCTTGTTTTGATATTGTTTACTATGTTGATTATTTTTTTTATTCCTTTTCACAAACAGAAGGACCCTCAGGCCCTTAATACCACTAATAAAAATTTGGAAAAATAAACTCTTGTAATAATTAAGTATTTGAAACGATTGTAAGCTGCAATTATGTCTTTACTAATGATTGTGCTTTGCATCAATTGAATTAAGTACAACTTTACCATGTTAGGATTGCTCAAGCAATTGTTGATTAAATCTCGAAGCCCTGACAAATTTTGCTCTTGGTTTGGCAAATCGAGCTCCATAGAGGCTTCAAAAGCCCAAATACTATCATCATTTTCTGGGGATATAAAGCCATTATTGAAAGAGTTGAGTATTGATAACGAATATTACTTAATGTGAGTGAGTCTATTATTGATAATTAATATAATTGACTTTTTTAAATTTAAACGGCTTTTATTGAAATGTTTTTAAAAGTTCCGATAACAATATGATAATATTAAATTTGGGCGCCATACTCCTGAACTTATTTGAGTAGTGGCCCGGAATTCCCTGTTCCAAAGTTGGCAAGCTACTCAAAACTGAGCATTTCTTAACAGATATAACACTCACGGTTTCCGACTAAGTCTTCCCAACGGTAAGCGTTTCGGAGGAACTGAATATCCATCTTGTTTTTTAAGTGTCGCTTAGAAGGACGGATTTGAACAGAAACAGACAGCCGCCCTTTAAGAATGTAAACAAATATGGCCAAACATGCCCAGTGAGGAATTGTGATATTTATAACGAATTGAAATTTTTATAAAGCTATTAATAAAAACGCCAACAATTTTTATATTTGCTTAGGTACATAAAAATTAAAACTATTGGAAGATGAAGAGGGAGGATATATCTTTAAGAACGCCACATTTTTTCGCATAACTTTCTTAAATATGAATTTTATAGCCTCAAATTAAAAAAAAATTATATTGTCATATAATTTAAATATCATTACGAAATCTTGTAATAAAGTTAAAGACGAATCGAATTTATTACATATTTTGACAAGAAATGCAAATCGATGTGCCAATTTGTTCATATCTTTAAGAGCGGTTTCACGTTTTTGCATAATTAATATCAATGCCGTTAAAAACTCACATACCTCATGAAAGAGGATAGACAGCTGGAATGGACAAAACATATGGTTGATTATGGAGACTTTACAGAAGTCAGTAATTATTCTAGACGAAACAAAGTTCAACATCTATGATCCTGATGGTTGTCACTATTACTGGCATGATTTAGAGATGGAGTAAGAAGAAAAGAAGTTACTTGGAAAAGTAGCGGATTGGTGTGGTGCTAATTGCTTGTCGTTAAATGTCAAGAAAACGGTTTATATGATATTCCATGGCACTAGAAAAAAAGTATCCTTCGATGACCTCTCTATTTGTATCGCTGGTTCTCCTGTGTCTCGTGTTGGTTTTTGTAAGTTTCTTGGGCTTATTGTGGATGAACATCTACTCAGGGGGGCTGTGGGAGTCAGGGGCCAAAGTCCTAACCCAAATTCCACCAAATAACGCTTCCTATATAAATCCATCTAATTCCATCATATTAGATTGCCATTCTCTTCAAAGTTTTGAGTAATTAATTATTAAAGATTGAACATTAAATGAGATGAATTGAAATCAACTGAAACTTTTATCGGTACTGTCTATCTCCTAATTTATTCAACACGATCCTTAAAAAAGTAGGGAAATGTGCTGGTGCATTCTGCCAAAAGAACTGCATCCTTGTTTGGAAAATATGGAAGAACTCCACTGGGAGGACCTCAGCTAATTCACAGATCGCGTCATTTTAAGACCCAAGGAAGTTAGCTTCATTTATGGGAAGAGGCCCACGATGAAGAGTCTCATAAATGGGCAAAAGACACGATTATTCCTAAACGATATTTTTATAACTAATAAATTATATTTTCATTTTAAAAAGTGATGCTATTTCATAACCAGGTCCATGCTAAACAGTTTTGACATAAACATTTAAAAAGGTAAACATTTTATTTACCGTGGCTCAGTAATAAATTTATTTACGTAAACAACAATTTTATATGATAATTTCAGTAATAACCAATTTAATCTTCAATGTTTTTAATTTCAGAAAGTTGATTTCAAGGATGTGTAGTTTGGCTCCTGTTGGGGACATTGTAAATATTTTTAATTTGGTTTCATATTATTTTTAAGCAAATTAATATATCTTTATTAAATAGAAGTAACAAATTAGGACTGATCATTTGACTAATATATTTCTTAAGGCATTGAATCGCTGCATGAAGATACCGGTAAAAATATTAAACAGTTATGGAAACATTCACTAAATTCTCAGTGATGAATATCCTGTTGCAATCCTGAATTCCTGTTGGATTTCATTGAAGATATTGAAAATAATCCAAGCAAGCAATTGGCAAGGAATTCGAATTGTATCCAGAAACTTTCGAGCGAGTTACAACTTGCTGCCCTTGTCATTTGAAGCTTCTTATTGCAATATTGATATAATATAAAAGTTATTATTATATAAAAATACAACAAACTTAAAAAATCGCCTAAATAAAGAGCACTTCAATTTTAATTCCCAAGGAAATAAGCAAGTTCTTTTGATTGTGGAACTTAGTAGAACCATAACGATGAGCAGACGTTTATTCACTGAAACCGAAATGGAATAAATGACCTTATTAAAGAATCTCTGAAAGCTAGCTGATGAGTTATAAATTATTTTCCTACAGTCATCTTTGTTCCGTATTGAATGAATTATCGTGATCTCATTGACCACTTAGCTATCTGCCATTTTTCGAATGCTCTTGGGGATGGACCACCACTTAAAATGCCAATACAGTCGTGTTTAAATTTAGAGGCATCTTTGTTAGATTAATTAAGATGAATATACTCATGAAAAAATGGGTTTTCAAAATTCTCTCAAGAGTAGGAAACATTCGTTAGGTGGCCTCAAATTTTTTTTAAGGCAATGCAAGGCATGTTTTAGATTAATGTTCCAACAAATTAATAATAATTGATAATTAATAAGGATATTTTTGTAATATTTCTCAAATGAAATGTTATAATGCTTGTTGGTTATAGCAGAGTCATAACTAAAAATGCTTTAAATCTTCGAGGTCTAATTCCCGTTGATTTATATTCTATTCGTCAGAAAAGGAAACCGATCGTATTAAACTTTTTTCACTTCATAAGAAAGATTTCATTAACAGAGTTTTGTTGGTAAAACATTACCGAATCATGGCGTCTTAATTTATAAATTATTGCAAATTAAACTGCATTACAAAAACCAATTACTATTTCAGTTTCATCGTGATTCTGGCCAAACGCATCTTCAAGCTTATTGAGCGATCAGTAATGCATCTTAATTTTAAAAAAGTCTACCAAGCGAAACATTCAAAGGTTTGCAGCAAAACATCGTTCGTTCAACTCCCTGAGCTTCGTTTACCTTGATTTGTACACAATCCACCATACAAATGTAAGCCAGTGAAAGACTATTATTATATTTATTTATCAATTGTTAACGTGAAATTACTGAGGTTTTATACACAAGGTCATATAGGCTGTAGGTATAAGGTCATATAGGCTGCAGGTATAAGGTTATGAGATCAATCAGGATGGACCTGCAGAGATTACTTGAAAAAGTTACTAGAACTGTGTTGAGAACATCCACGGACATCTGAAAGCCATCCTTATGTTTCGGAAATGTTTCCATTCCAAAAACGGGACCCAAAAATATGAACCACAATGACTCAGATGTTGCTGGAAAGGTGCAGTTTCCCTTGAAGTAAGTCTTGTGTGTCGATGAAGCAGATAAGAGTAACGATGACCATATCTTCCATGTTCAATGAAGCGTGAACAGAAATGAATTGTTCTGCTAGCTGATGAATTGCACTCTCGTGAGCCCCAATTACAGTTACGCCCACTTCTATTAGACGATGAATGGTAAGCTATCGACAGAAGAATGGAAGAATGGATGGATGGATGGATGGATGGATGGATGGATGGACAATACTTTTATAAAAAAAATAAATAATTATTATCAACAATGGCAGAATTATTTTAAATTAATTATATTTTCTTTATTTTTAAAGCAACATCTTCAAACTCAACCGAAATAAGAGGACCCCATTCCTGGTTTTGAACACGGCACCTTCGGATTAAAGGGGAGTTGTTCCTCGATCACTCACTCCGACACAATTAGCTGGAAGTTCCTGGAGAAGGAAAAACTCCAATTTGCTCAGAATGACGATCGTAAATAAAGGGGAACAGCCGGCGTACAGTCTCTTTGTTTGTGATGTTGTTGTTATGATGGCGATGATGATGACGACGACGATGGTGATGACGGGGTCGTCGTCGATGACAATGAGTAACAAAGTCAGAGCAGAACTAAGACACAACCGGGGACAAATTGTTCTCAATAAAAACTATCCACGATACTTGAGATTGAACTCAGGGAACGATATCTCAGAGTTCAGAGGTCACGCCAGACAGATTTGGAGAGAAAGAGAGGCTGAGGGAAAGAGAGTCCAATTATCTAGCGCATCATTTGATGACCACTTAAGCCTCTCTCCTTGGATAGGATTTGGTTGAACCGAATGAACCGCGACAGGAAGTAATATCCACACTAACAAGTGGATATGAGGAGCTCGTTCCAGTCGTTATATAAAAGTTGATGTTCAATTTTATGATGGGAGACTCTGTGTTTATTTCTTTATTTCTTGACTAATTAGCTCGTAAAGTATAAATTTAATGAATAAACTTATAATGTTTTTAAATTATAAATTTATGCGATTTCAAATTGTGAAAGAATGTTCGTGCTGCTTTCAACGTCAGAATAAAAAGCAGGCTAAAATGCCCCTCGTAGGTCATCGGAAAGCTCCTTAGTTCGACTTCAATTCGAAGCATTGGGAATTATTTTTCTGAACGAAGCTTTTTATTTTATTCGACAAATGACAAATTCTCTTTTCGCATCTAATGAATGACATTTATAATCCCTCAACCAGAAATTTGATTCTTCCTTCGTGTTTTCTTTCATTTAATCGTCTTTCATTCGGTTAGATTTGATTCTTTTATCCATCCATCCACCCGTCCATCCATCCATCCATCCATCCATCCATCCATCCATCCATCCATCCATCCATCCATCCATCCATCCATCCATCCATCCATCCATCCATCCATCCA
>MPNW01000239.1:21225-56542 GCA_011800805.1 Hirudo medicinalis | reverse complement strand
CAATGTTGACATTGTATTACGTTTAAGACATGTTATACAATGTTGACATTGTATTACGTTTAAGACATGTTATTGTTGTTGTGACATTGCATTACTTTAACACATTGTATCACTATTATGACATTGTATTACTATTACGAACATGTATTACTAGTGTGACATTGTATTACTGTTGTGACATTGTATTACTGTTGTGAGATTGTATTACTATTATAACATCAATTACAGTAATATTAAAGTTGTTATGTTTTTCATTTTTTAATGTTATCATCACCACAATTTCCTTTGCAAACATTTATTTTATTGTAATTTTTTTTTAAATAATTTCTTTTACATTTTATTTTCCAAAACCAAAATCAGTCTGAAATAAACCAATCGTTTCGAAAAAAGATAACTGAAACTATACCTGCACAATTCGTCGTAAATCAAATTCGAAAATTATTATTATTATTATATTTGTTATTGCTGTTGTTATTATTATAATAATTACTATTAATAATAATAATATTATTGTTGTTGTTATTATTGTTATTGTTATTATTATTATTCTTGTTGCTATTATTATTATTATTATTATTATTATTATTACTATTATTACTGTTATTATCATAATTTTTACGCCCTCCAGCGACTAGCCAATCAACATCAAAGCCATCTCCCGCGCATAACTTAATTTCCGACAATTGATGTTAAACATTCGCACGTATAACGAGTCTGTTTTTCCTCAGGAAAACATCTCCACCTGGGGGGGTCGTCATGTGATTGAAAGCACGTGGTCCACAGGAGCCAATTAACAACTTCCTGCAGAGTTTGCCTCCAAGGTTGCAGGGTTCAAGACTCAACTTTCCGAGCTTCCTCGAGGCTCTTCAATGAGGTCCAAGAGACTGGTTTGGAATGAAACAAAAATATGATTAAAACAATACTTTTCAACGCAATTGTTTGTCTTGTTTTGTATTAATTAATAATTAGTTACTATTAATTATTTATTATTACTTACTTATTATTAATTATTTATTATTAAATACTTATTATTAATTATTTATTATTTGTTATCAATTAATTATTATTAATTAATTACTAAGAATTATTTAGCACTAATTATTTATTATTAATTATGCATTATTAATTATTTATTACTAATTACTTATTAATTATTAATTGCTTATTTGTAATTGTTTATTATTAATTCTTTACTAATTATTAATTATTAGTTACTATTAATTATTTATTATTACTTACTTATTAATAATTACTTATTAGTGATTATTTATTATTAAATACTTATTATTAATTATTTATTATTTGTTATCAATTAATTATTATTAATTAATTACTATGAATTATTTATCATTAATTATTTATTACTAATTACTTATTAATTATTAATTGCTTATTTGTAATTGTTTATTATTAATTCTTTACTATTAATGATTTATTATTAATACTTTATTATTTATTATTATTTACTTGATGTCAATTATTTCTAGTCATGTTGAGTAATCAATGCGACATTCGTGTGTTCATTTAACGTAAATAATTCTATTATAGGACTTAATTGATTATGTTAATGAGCTCCGTTAATTATATAAAACTTATTCAATTGCTATTGAATCTTATTATATATAAATACCAGTTTTTTTTAAATCGGCTTCGTCAGTCAAACTCTATTAAACTATTATCCTTTATAATTAATTTTAATATGTACGTCCTTCAAATTCAAGCAGCTACTCGCCTCGAAGAACTGGCCGATTAGGACGGTGCTCCCACAACGGGACTCGAACCTGTGCTGCCATCGCGAGAGGCGAAGCATAATCATTAGCCCACGATGGAGCACAATGCTCCTTGCCTTCAGTAGCTCTCGAGTTTAAAAAAAAGTTGTTATAAATTTTGTCCGATCTCCACCATGCATCATCACCACCATTAAAAGTAATCAAACCTTTTTTGAATTGAAATGATTAATTAAAATATCAGAAATTAATTCTTGGGAGGAGATTGGTTTTTATGTTTCTGCATATATTAGCTAAAAAATCATCTTGAAATGACTTCTATTCATTCAGGATGTAATCTAAAAATATGAATCAAAAAAGCTAATTTCACCGACCATGAAATGAATTATGTAATTATTTTTTAAAATTCCCCGAAAT
The DNA here is from genome assembly GCA_011800805.1 of Hirudo medicinalis. Classification (NCBI taxonomy): domain Eukaryota; kingdom Metazoa; phylum Annelida; class Clitellata; order Hirudinida; family Hirudinidae; genus Hirudo; species Hirudo medicinalis. The sequence continues at coordinate 54,398 of MPNW01000239.1, read as the reverse complement.
ATTATCAGTGATCTTCAACTCTTTTATTCGAATTAACCGCTAAATCGAGTTGAAGTTGAGAAATGTGATTCTTTTTAGATTCTGATTGTCCGTCATTTATCGCACGCGATTTTTAGCTTCCTGCGGCGCTAACAGTCGACGCGCTCGTAACCAACTTGCGTCAACAAGAGCGCCTTTGGGAATATGCGCCACATAAATGAATTAGTGCCTGAGAATATAAAAAACAATTACAAAGCGAAGGAATGGAATTTTTGTAAGCATCAGCGAAGTAGTCCTGTAATTTGAATCTTGATTGATCATCGTGAAAAGCTCTCGCTTTCATTTTTTTAATCGCAAAACCTTGAATGAGTTTGTAACTAATTATTTTTATTATAGCATTATTGTGTCATAATTATATTATTATACTTGATATTTTATATTATATTTAATTACATCATTAATTATATTATTAATCTTATTTAATAATATTCATTAATTTTATTTATAATATTAGCTAAATTGAATTTCAGACAGAAAATTAACCCATTCTTCAATATTTTTATTATTTCATTATTTCAATTATTCAATAATTTCAATTATTTCCAGCGAGCAGCAAGCGATATTGAAGCAGATCCAATTCAAAATAATTACCTCCGAAGAAATTCAACTAAACTGTTGTACTTCGCACTGGTAAACTTAAAATCTCTTGCAATAAATTCTAAAATCTATTTATATTATTCGATAATTAATCACATTCAGTAACATCGCAAGAAAGTTAATGCAAGTCCCATTAATACAAATTACACAAATATTAATTACAAATACATACGCCTAGTGACGTAGATGGACAATAAATTATTTTGTGGTGATGTGACTGGGGCAATATATTTTTGGCAAATGGCTTCCAATGGGAAGTTGAAAGTTGGATGATCCTTATTTTGCCAGCACTCGTTTCTTAAAAGAATCCTACCACTTCATTGGTGGGGCTTTGATGAATTTATATTTTTAAAAGTATAACTTGGTGATGTACTTCTTTGTGAAATAATAATTTTTTTTATTAAACTTCATCGGAATATTGCACTAAATAATTTCAAATACGTTATCATTAAATATTTCTGCTTAAAATAATTTTTATTAAATACAGTTTTTATGTCGAGAATGCACCGGATGTAACCCCCCACACGGGAGACTCTCGAACCACCGGAAGTTCCGTGAGAGCAGCGAGTGAAAGAATTCAGCGAATTATTTTCTTGGTCATCATCTCCATCTTAAGTCATCATCGGCATCATCATCATGATCGTCGTGATCATCATCATCATCATCTCCATCTTAAGTCATCATCGGCATCATCATCGTGATCGTCGTGATCATCATCATCATCATCATCTCCATCTTAAGTCATCATCGGCATCATCATCATGATCGTCGTGATCATCATCATCATCATCATCTCCATCTTAAGTCATCATCGGCATCATCATCGTGATCGTCGTGATCATCATCATCATCATCTCCATCTTAAGTCATCATCAGCATCATCATCATGATCGTCGTGATCATCATCATCACCATCGAATTTATGGTTACAACAACATGGAATCTTCGGCAATTCAAACTTTCCATGTGTTCAAAATATACATTCATATAAATTTGAGTGAATTCACGTGAATTGTTTCTCAACTCGGAAAAATATTATTTATGAACTGCAATGCAGTCATGCACGAGGTGAATTTTTCTTTCATGATATGAATTCCTCAATTCATACAATTAACTCCCATTGTACTTAAATTCCACTCCAAGATTGCATCAGCAATCCAGTTTTGATTATTGATACCATTTACAAGCACCTGCATACTTCATAGTAGTTGCATTCTTAAAATAGGTTCTTGAATTAACCGATGCATGGATGCACCTTTGATTTTTTACCCCAGGCTTTTATTCGGACTCGTGGGGATTCCAAATCATCTCAGTATTGTTCGATTGATGTACAATTCCTGGAAATATCTGCAAGAAGCAGCCACGTAAAAATGATTTGCGTTTAAAAATAAGATGAAACAGTCATAATTTCTTGTACATTCGTTCACTGAATCGAAGTCGTCGTCGTCGTCGTCGTCGTCGTCGTCGTCGTCATTAGGATCTCTGACATCAGCCGAATTATTGCAAATACTCGGAGTTGGTGAATATTTCAGGTGCCTCCCAAAATCTTTTCAGTTTCACTTCACTAAAATGGAATGAGCCTCTGCTTGTAATATCAGGACTGGGAATTTTACCGATTAATTAATCGATTAATTGTTAAGTTATTTTAACTGCTAAATTTTTATTCAGTTATTAACCGATTTCTAGTAAAAAAAATATTTTTTACTTTCTCTCAGTACAACATCACCCACAACATAACAATAACGGTAGTCATGGCGATATGGCTGTTGATTCAAAACGTAACATAGAAATTATTTGTGGTGTAATTATTAATGTGTAATTATTAATGTGTAATTATTAATGTGTAATTATTTACGCAATCCGAGGTCCGTCGAGTGGTTATTACAAACAACTCAAAACCATTCAAACAATCAAACTTGGTCACTTATTGAGCAACAAATAGCAGTCAATGATGCTGACACTCCCAATGAATCAGTAATGTGAACCCAGTGAAAGCTTATTAGGATGATGGATTCTGGCTCTCAAGCAGCACCGGATTTAACCAGGTGGAGGCCCGGTGCAGTGTGATGATGGAGGCCCAGAAGCCTCTGAGCCATACCTGTTTCCCCCTTTTGGCCGTCTCCAAGAGGCGCTTTGTGGTGGTGCAAGCTGGGTTGCGACTGTTGTTTTTTACTGTCGCTCGCAGGAACGCAAACTCTGAGCCAATTTGCACCCTCACAAAATGTCAACTTTACAGCTATTATTTAATTGCACCGATTTTTCATTTATTCAACAAACACCATTTTTGTTCCTAACAGCAGGAAATTCTGGAATTTGTTTAAAAGACAAAAAACCTTTTCTTTGACGGTCCTCGGTTTTTCTGGGTCAGTCCATAGGTCGACTCTTACAGGATTTTAACATTAATTTCAAGGTCAAATGGGATTGAAAGGTGAAGGCTCCGAAGTTGTCAACTGCGACCTGCCACAAGGAAGTGAACTCAGTTTTCTAAATTTACAACAGCAACACTAATGCACGAACAACCACTGTAGATTCACAAGTAAATTTTTAAGTTCGTGAGTCGTCCAATTTATTGTGAAGCATAATCATCAACATTAATAACGATAGCAATGTTTAATAATATCAAGACCACCTCACAATCAATCATTCATTCAATCAATCATTCATTCAATCGATCATTCATTAAATTAACCATTCATTCAATCAATCATTCATAAATTCAATATTTATTCATTTACTCATTCATTCACTCATTCATTTATTCATCATTCATTCATTCATTTATTCATTCATTCACTCATTCATTCATCATTCATTCATCCATCAATCCATCCATCCATCCATCCATCCATCCATCCATCCATCCATCCATCCATCCATCCATTCATTCATTCACTCATTCATTCATTCTAACCTTCATTTTCTCATCATGTTCGATGAAATATTCTTGCACTTTACACTTTACAATTAATTTATTTTATATAATTTTAATAATAATAAGTTTGTAGAGGAAATCATTTTCCTTATTATTATTTTCATTATTATTATTTATTACTAATATTATTAATATTTTTATAGTTGTTATTATTATTATTGAGGCAGTTCAATCATCGTTAATAACACGGAATGATGATGATACAACTTGGTTCGTCGGATTTAAAAGCCTCCGAGGTCAGAGGTCACATTGTGTAGCAACAAGGATCGGACAAGATGATGTTATTTCATTTGCTGCTTTTCTAGCTCAGTAACTCATCCAATCATCCTTTCATTCATTCATTCATTCGATTACATTTCATAAAACAGACAAGTATTTTTTGCTTTTATTATTATTATTATTATTTATATATTTAAATAAACAGTTTTAAAATTAATGCATCTTTATTCTGCATTTCTTTACAAAAATTCTCCTTGACAGGATTGCGATTTTTTTTTCTGTCCCGTTTTGGAAGTTCCAAATGTTCATTTGTCAAGTATCTGATGATTGAATATTTGATTGATTTAATTTACATTTATTACATTTTAGGTAATATTTTCTAATATTTATTTATATTTTATTTGAAACAAAATTTATTAATACATTTAATGCTATTTTATGTTATTATTTTTTTTCCTTTATTTTCTCAGCCAAACAAACGAATAAACATAATTACGGATCAAGAACCTCACCAAATATTTAAAGTCCCTCTTCTGGGCCTGAGAGAACTCCGGGACATAATGTGCAAACCACATCACGTTCAACATTTAAAAATCAATCCATGCATTACACAATAAATGTCATCACTACAAACCAACTCTTCTCCACCATCGCTTTTGCGTTTTTCGCATGCCATTAGGTCTGGTATTCAATACTTATTCTCGGCTCAACTTTGGTGATGTAGCTTTTCTTGGTCAGCTTCTTTTCTATTTGGCGGACAAGGTTGTTATGCCGTTCTCTTCTCGCTGCGTCCATACCTGGGCAAACCTGGAAGATGTGGTCCAGGCACTCAAAGGCACCACACCCGGAATCACAATAAGTGTTTATCTCTGGATGATACCTGGAGATCCTGAGATTAATAATTAATAATTTAATTGAGATTGTTTGGGAGAACGGCAGCTCTGACTTTGATACATTGTATTAAATACAAATTCTTTTATTGATTTAATTTACATTTATTACATTTAATGGATAGTTTATTCGAAACAAATTTATTAATACATATATTGATATTTAGCGTTATTGTTGTTATTATTATTATTATTATTATTATTGTTATTGTTTGTATTATTATTATTGTTGTTGTTAGTATTATTAATATTATTATTATTATTATTATTATTAATATTGTTAATATTAATTTTAAATATTCTAGAATTTGTCTGACTAGCAAATTGTTTAATCTTTTCATTTCAAAATGTAATCCTATCAAGCCCAGAGACACCATCATAATTCTATTTCATTCGATATGTTTCTTCAAAGTCTTCCTTCTCCCTATCCAATCATCAATGCACATCCATTCACCCACCAAGTCATTCATGCACATCCATTCACCCACCCAGTCATCCACCTCAACATCTCCAGCTGTCCATCGTTCCAAAGTTATCAATGCCTTTCGCAGAGAAATGTTTGATTCCATCGATCAAATGCGACGAATCTCCACAGATGAGACTTCCATTCGAGAATTCGAGTGGCCTGTAATCTTTGCCAACTCAAATTCAACGTTGTGAATCTTCCCACTTTTAGAGACATTATTTTCTTCACTTTTAAATTCCTAAATGTTATTTTAATTTTATTTTTATACATTTAAATTTAACTCAATGTCAATGTCGACTCGATATCAACGTGTTGACTACTCAAACTCTGCTGCGGCAGATGGCGGTAGAATCGAGTCCAGAAACTCACGCAAGAATCAATTGGCTTCAATTGAAGAGGAAAATGGAAAATAAATTGACTGAATTGTTGGATGTCATCGCAGAGCCATTTAAAAATTCAGACTTTTAGAGTGTATTTGAATCTATCGTGTCTGAATAAAATATCATTCAAAAACCCCTGTTATTAATGCAAGATTATATTTATAAATTCAATCGAAAATAATTTCGTTTTATTAATGTTTTTAGTGAAAATAAGTGTCCACTTTTGGAAAATAGCATCCAAGAACTACTAAAAAAATATCTGCTGAAAGAACTATTAAGAAATATATCTATGTTGAATAAGAACTATTAAGAAATATATCTGTTGAATATTCCAAATTCGTAATGAGCAGTGTTTTGGTTCACCAAAATCATTGTCGTCATCTTGAGCCGTTAAGTTTACCAATGAAGTTAAAGTTTCCTTTTGTGAGAGATATTCTTTCAAAAAAAGATGATGATAATGATGATGTTGAGACCAATCAGAAATTAATAACTTTTTAAATTTATTCTTAAAATTAAGATCACGTGTTCCTCACGAAGAAGTTGTGGAAGAATCCCTGAGATTGGCAGTTCAATCCATGAGTTTAATAATTCATCCACAACAAGATGCATCCTTTGCTTGTAAATGTCTCCATTTATCGTATTTCGTTTTGTTTTCAAAATTAATTCCTAATAAAGTAATTTTATAATTACAATAAAATTATATTAATAAAGTAATTATGGTTCTTATAGACTGACGTAGTCTTATTTTATTACAAAAGTAATTTTATTTTATGATTATTATATTAAGCCTTATAATAATAATTATATTACGGTAAAGCAAACTGATTTATTTTTTAGGCCCACATCCTGGAGCTGATGTTGGCTTCTTTTATTTCAAATAAGATTTCTCTTCGAATATCACGAAGACACTCGTCTGACAAATGAATAACATTTTTTGATACTTTATCAATGGATGGATGTTCGAGGTCGTTGGGAACTTTGACCTCTTGGATTTGTGATCCCGATGTAATGGTGAGCCATAACTATGCGGACTTCTAGTGAAAATGTTTTGTTTTTTTTAAGTCAAGAGAATAAAAGATACGAAATGAGAATAAAAGGTAATGATGGTCATCGGACGATCTTCGTGATGGCGTGTCTCCTGATCGGCATAATTTCACAATTCTACAAAAATCTTAGTTTAAATTTTTTAATTTGATAAATTGATTTCTTGAGGAACCCTAAATTGGTCTCGTAGCGTTTCAAAAAAAGTTATTTAATTTTTCAAAAAGATAATTTTTTTAAATCAAATCGAAATGCAACATTTTGACGATCAGATATCCACAAACCAAACCTAATTAGATCCACAAGACGAGTAACAATAAGTATGCAATTGTACTTAATTGTGTATTTATTTTATTTATTTAAATATTTAATCATTCCAGTCTAAGTCACCTTAGCTGTGTCGACGACCTGTACCAAAATGTTTTAGGTGTTCATGAACTTGCTAGCAAACGTTGATCAGGAGAACTAACACTTCTGCACGGCCCGAAGTTTCTCGATCGATTCTAAATGCTTACTTAGTTGAGCAGACAGTTAGGGATTTATTTAGCCAAGTTGGGCAGATGCAACCCCGGTTTTGTTGATTTGATAAAAAAAAAATTGAATTCCAACATGGATTTATAACATTACTTAGTCATTCAGTAGTCACTGCTTGAACGGATTTGCAAAATCTGTAACCATTATGTTGCTTCACAAGGCAAGGCGGCCGAGAGGGAGGACAAGCGCCTAAGGGCCAAGTAATTGTAATTTTGGGGGACCGTCCAGGCTTTAAAATAATGACTCTTTTTGCTTTTTCATTACCAAATTGGAACAACTGGGCCCGTGGCCGCTGTGCCTAGTAGAGCTGAAATTTGTCGGCGGCAGCCCCGTTCACATGTCATGATGTTAACGAAACACGTTCAGCAACACCGACAAGTAACGCAATCATGGACATAACAAATTAACATCTGTTTATCAAAAAACCCTTCAGCCAATTCGAGGCTGTCAAATGACAAAAAGAGCTGATGGCAACTATTGCAACCAAAGTGAATTGATATTTTGTGATGAATGGTTAGATGAAAATGATGCTGATTTATCTGACGATGACATCTAGTTTAAAAATTATTTTATTAATTTTCAAAAAAAAAAGGTCACAAATTCGAAGCGTTACAAGGTACAAATTAGAAATTGTAAAACAAAGCATATTTTACAGGGGGCAGTTCTGACATAATTTTGATAGTGGGTCCCTAAAAGCTTGACAGCTGTTGAGGGAGGGAGGGACTCAAAAATTACTTTAAATTTGTTGACATATTTAATGGACCAACCAATAGAATGTACTACCATGACTTAAGTCCATTTTTTAATAGAAATTTAGTAGGATAGGTTATATATTTATGCACATATGCATATTTATACCCCCAGGGTAGGGTGCTATATAAATGGCATATCGATTAAAAAGTGCCTTCACACCCCATTCAGACACATACGGCACTCGAAAGATGGACTAAACACAAAAAATACAAAATATGACATGTAATACTGCATAACATTATCAACATTTGGTTATAGACTGATTAGGGCTAATTAGTTACAGTCTGATAAGCAACACAAGTTAAGTTTATTCATTCAGTCGATATGGCAAAGCAAAGAAAGAAGGCAGCACCCCAGCACTAATCAAGTCATTGATTTAAGTGATGTGTAAATGTTTCTTGTCACCACAAGTTATCAAGTAATCAATTTTCAAGTGCACCATGAAAAGATGAGACTTTAGATGACCTGTGATGAGTGTCAGAAGAAACTGACAGGGAAGAAGTCAACTTACAATTATTTCACTGGTGACTTTAACAACAAAATCAGAGGTGACATATTATTGATACTTACAACATGTTTTAACTTGAATGGTGTCTGGATTATTTGGTTCATCGTGATTAGCAACATCATTCTAGCGATAAGTAACAAGTGGAACTGTTTCTTATTCCCAATCCAGTATTGCCATCAGCTTAAGAATAAGAAATTATACAAATGCATTTGTTACATTTACTAAATAATGAATAAGAAACTTAATAGAATAAACCATTCTTTTCAGATTAATACTGGCAAATTACAACAAAAATCATGCTGTACCAGAATTACAAATTAAAGATTGTTGAACTACACAGTTAAAAATGTTGTTGAAGCACCTTGGCATGCTCAAACAAATGATAAAACCAAAACTTATGATAGCAATTACAAAGCTAACCATCACATTACCAAATTACACTTAAAAGGTTTTGGGCCTTTAAACTTATTACAATATGCTAGAAATTAAGTCTCGAATGTTAAAACAGGGTCCTCGATGACGGCATCACGGTATGCTCAAACAAATGGTAAAACCAGTACTTATGCAAGTGCTATTAGTTGTAATTTAGTTAGTAACGAATACATTGCATCAAGTAATGTTGGTAATGATGATAGCAAGTCAACATCATAGAAAAACATAGTATCAGTACAAGTTGAACAAAAGGTAAATGATAAGTAGAGCTGCAAACAATTCCTAGATCAACACAACATTTTGCATACAATTTTCCAAAATTCAATCATTTGACTCTTTTGAATTTCTAACTGAATGACTGCATAAATGAGCAGGCGAGTGGCTGAATGAATGGTTTCTTTTTTGTTTGCTCCATGTCATGTACACTCGTCCTCAATGGGCCATAGTCAACGAAGTCTTGAGTTGCCCAGGCGGTCTGGGTTTCATGAAGCAGTGATGTGAGCGGAGCCCAGGGCTGTGCCTCCTTGTTCTGACGAGTCTAGGACCCAAACGAAACTTTCCTCGGAGTAATCTTAGACAACCGACTCAGTTGGTAAGCCCATGTGCTATCAGTACAACACACCATTGTAAAAAAAAAAAAAAAAAATGGCTAAATGTCATGAGAGTTACATCAGGAAATTACTGGGGAGCCAGTGAAGCTAGTCTTTTACAAGTTTACCAAGCCATCATTCGATCGCTGTTAGGTTGGGCCGCGAAGCTCTTGACTTAGCCGAAAAAAACGGTAAAGAAAATTTACAGTGATGCACAAGCACTGGTCATATGCTGTGGAAGCATGAAAAGAACTGGTGCTACAAGCTTACAAATCGAATGTGGAGAACTCCCACTAGACCTACAAAGAAAGAAATTTATTGCAAATTACATGGCCTAATAATCAACAGCCATCCCTTCAAAGCCCACTACTTCCCAGAAAACCTCAAAAGAACTAAAACCCAAGTCATACTAAACAGAATTAAAGGAAATTCTGCTCCCCACGAAATCGTTGCAAAACAAATACCCCAAAGCATGATCAAAAGCATCAAACTAAGGTAATCTATCAACCTCAAAAGACCTCCCTGGAAACTGAAATGTCCCAAAATATATAAGTCTAGCCTCACAACCGAAGCCGATAATCCGCCTATTATTAATGTAATTTTAATTGCCAAGGAATAAATTGAAGATCTTCAGGGATCTCCTGTTACATGGATGCATCCAAAATTGAAGACAGGGCTGGAATTGGAATATACATTCCAAACTGAAATTAACATAAGAACATCATGTCATAGCAGCATATGCTCAACAGAAATGGCTGCCATAGAATTATGCCCTTTACATGTTAAACATTTGACTTCGGCTCAAAATCTAAAGATTTTTTTGTTTTGATTAGCTAGCTTAGATTAGATAGGTTTATTAAGTTAACTTAAATAAAATAAAGTCTATAATCAATGTAAACTGTATCTAAATTTCACTAGCTTCTATATTTATTCTAGACAATCACTTACTTCTCTACTTTCCTCAACTCTCTAGGTTTATTAATTTAACTAATAACCTTTAAATAAATTCAATATCTCCGATCTACCTCTGCCCATCCAATAGTAATTTTTCTCTCAGTTCTCCCTCAACACATTTTTAGTTCCCATTTGAAGTCCCACATATTTAACGTTCAATATTGCTTAACTATTTAGGTTATTAAGATATAATGTTAGACTATGCCATTGGGATAATAAGGTGGATAGATTAAGGTGATCAGTAACTCATTTTTATTCTGAACCACCTCAACAAAGAATGACAATGCATTGCTTTTATGAAAGTTCTTCCTAATTTTATTGGCATTTGGAGAACACAAACCAAAGCAGGATTGAGCAAGTTAGTCATTTAACTCACTTCAATTTTTAGTCTCCACAAAGAACTTTCACAATTTATAATTTTAATGGAAATTTTTACCTAAATTCCTATTGGTTGTCAAATGGAGAACGACTTAACAGAAGCATGTCTCCATTCTCAGTTCCCTTTTGAAGTTCCACACATTTATAGTTCAATATTGCTTAACTGTTCATGTTACAAAGTTATAATTTTAAACTGTGCCATCAGAATATCAATACAAAGTCAATAGTCTAGATAGAGCCTTTCTTTAGTTAGTAAAACCATCTGTGGGCTTCAACTAGCCTCATATCATTCACCTCACTTATCATTTGTAGGATTTTTCACCTTTATTCATAAAAAATCATTCAAAAGCAAAAAAATCATAAAAAAGTTCATTTCACTTCAATTTTTAGTACCTGCAAAGAACTACTTTTACAATTTATTATTTTAATGGGAATTTTGTCTGAATTCCTAGTGATTGTCAAAAAGAGAATACCGGTCAAAGGAGGATGACTAAGTGGAAACATGTCTACATCGGAACTTGACTGCCACAAAGCAATGCAAGTTCTTCCAGAAGCTGTGCTTCTTGTCATGAACCAGTCTTGGTTGAGAAAGTCTTAAAACGACCATCCGGCACGCTTGATAATTATGCTATCATTGACCGGTTCATGAGACAAACTCTTAAATGTTTTGAATGTGTTGCCAAATCTGTAACATCTCAATGAGACAGTTAGAAAATGTGACATTGTGACTGAAATCTTCATTTGACATTTAAGGTTAAATAAAGTATTGATTAAACTCAAATGGACTTATCATCTTTTAAAGAATGAAATTCATCTGGTTACTTTAAGTTAAATGCTGTTGGGAGATGAGAACTGTTTTCATGTTCCTTGGGCAGCAGTACATAACATGAGGCATCCTGGTCGTACACGCAATAACTTAATTGACTGAGTCAGAAAGCAAACCAGTGATGAAAGGAACCCAAGCAGAGCTCTAAAAGCTCCAGAAAAACCTTGCTTAGCTTTAAAAAAATGCGACCTCGCAAACAAGTTCTAACGTACAATAAATTCCTGGCGGATATTGATATATTGATTGCTGCCTATTAGGAATGTGACAAGACAATGTAATCTCCTACCTTGTAAGCAATGTTCCCTTTAAGCTGCGCCCGGCGTGCCCGAACGCAGATTTTTACACCCCTGCTCGATCTTTTTTGAACTGGATCAGTTCAAATTATTTTAAAAACATTACGAAATTAAAAAAGTTATGTAGACTATAGATAGACATAAGAATGATGCAGACGAATTGAGATAAATTAATCGTAAGATGTTTGTTAAGATCGGTGGAAGAGACAAGATTGGAATCGAGTTAGGGTTGTGATTTTAAATCAAAACTATTGGAAACTTTGTAATATAAAATAACCCATAGGAAAAAGAGCGATACCAGATTTTATTCTACCCCGGAGCCGGCAACCACGCCTCGAGCTCGCCAAGAAAGACAACAGAATGAGAGGGAGGTTCAAATTCAAATCGTTTATATAGCGTCCTTGTACGTTAGTAGGGATGTGCTGTCACTACCATATATTGTGTCATTTATCTTTTATTTTAAACCGACCCAGTCAGGGCCTCCAACGCTTGCCCAACATTTGAGTGAGGGACACTGCGGGGTATTGGGTTTATTTTTCAACTAGCAATAACCATGTCTCGGTTTTCACCTCATTGGCTGTTTATTATCCCATATTTGTGCAAGTTGGCTCAGAGGGAAGCGTTACTGAGAACGACAGTAAAAGCAACAGTCGTTATGTGTCGTGTTCGAAAGCCATCTTGCACCGCCACAAAGCGCCCCTGACTCTCACGCTTATGGAGCTATATAAATAAACATACGTACAAATTCCTTCCTCTTATCTGGATCGTGGATATCATTGGTGATATAAAACACCAGTTTTAGTGTGACTTATATAAAGTGTTTTCTGCAAAACAATTTTAAAATTAATTGACTTTTCACTCGAGTGAGTAACCTTTACCTGTGGAGGCTTTACTTGTGAAAGAAGCAAATTGTGTTTAAATTCAAGCACGATAAAATGTCCCGAATGTCAGATTGGAGACGATTACAAGAGCGTTCGATGTTATGATTTCTCCATTATTCCTTATGCTTACCTTTGTTGCTAGTATCACTGGATTATAATCTTCTTTTAAGCCTCTCCAGCAAAGTAAATATTTATTTATTTTTAAGATTACCAAATATTTTAAGATTAATGCGTTTCTCCATTTGTAAGGGTTATCGTTCTTTTGCCTTGGAAAGCTGAGTTTGGAGTTAAATTTGTTTTAAAATTATACAACTTATCTGCTTCGGTTATTGAGTTTAATAAATTTGGAACGTTATCGGAGTAGTTTCTTCCCCTATTAATTACCATATCATTAAAATCATTATTATTATTTGTCACTATATTTTATTTTCTGTATTTCTTTTTCAATTATATTATATTTACTTACTCAGGTAAACCTACGTTACGGACATAATTTATAATTTTTTTATAAATTTACTTAAAATTTTAAGTTTTCGATAAGGTCGTTTGATTTATTTTATTATTTCATAATTTTTTTTGGGTCGTCTAATGTTGAAGCTGATCAAAACATTACACGTTTTCGCTGGTGTTTCGTGAGGTTGATTAATTTCTGAAATGGCGTCAAGGGTAGGCCCCAGAGTTTTGGGCAGCGACGGAACCGATTATTTGCACAGAGAACGAGTTGCGGGGCATTATCAGTCCAGGTAAATTTGTCTAGTGATTTGTTTTGCAAGATTAGTTTTCTAATCTCCACTCAATTGGTTTTCTAAGCTCATTAATTTTATCATCATTTTCTGACCAAAATTGTTAAAGGTCATACACACCAATAAAAACAGTTTCCTTAATTAGGGTTAAATAAGTGCTAAGCTTATTCTCAGAGCAGAGATAAAGAAATTGAATGTAATCAAAGTAACAAGTCACAGGACATTTCTTATAGTCTTGATACACAAATATGTTATATGAACTTGAGAGGCTAATCACAATGTTAATATTTTTCTAATCCTTAAATTTGCTAGCAATTTTAATCAATGTTTAAAGCATTAAAATGCAGATTGTGCTTACATTTGTTTTTCATTTGCAATTGACTCCTTTTCAAGTGCAACAAACAAGAGTCGTTTTCGATGGGCAGTCTACCTGCACTTCCTCCTTGTTATGCTCATGATGTGCCGTCTCTCTGTGAGTTTCCTGGTCATGTTCAACATCCGACCACCGAGCTACCTCCAAAAGTTGCGTCTCCCTAGGGCCTGGACCTGGGAATACGTTTGGTTGGCCAGCTTCATTGCCTCTGTTTTTGGTCTGCTGTCCCTGCGCAAGAACCGTTACCTGCTGATGCAGCAATTCATCATCGGTTGGATTGTCTTTGGACTCGGTCCCATTTCCTATGCCATCTGCTTCTTCATGGAAGACCTTGTTGACTACTGGCACACAAGGGAGACTAAAACATTGTTCCTGGGCTTCCCAGTGGTGGTCCTTTGGAACATGTTCCTTGTCATAGCTCTTCAACTGCACCTATTCGGTTTGTGGTTTGCCTGGAATCTACTGAGAGCTTGGAGGCCAAGGACAGACAAGAAGAAAGGTCATTGAGGTCGTCGTCATGACAATCCACTTGCACGATCTCCAGAGTAAGGTTACATTCAACACGTTCAAGATTCAAGTCACTTAACATTCTGTCAACATGCTTCGCTCATGTAAAATTACAAGATTGATTCGACACAAAATGTTTTTCTGAGTTTTAATCCAAAACAATAATTTCGTGCAGCACAATTTTTCATTGAAGGCTTGCTTTTCTCAATGCTTGGTGTGCACAAGTTCTTAGAATCTTAGCAGTCCATTTGTGATGAAACCTTTTTTGTTGCTCTATTTTGATCGGAATTGTTGATTTGAATTCTGATGTTTAGAGATTTAATTAGAAGAAATTTTTGTGTTTTATTTCGATCTATTTTATAAAATAAAATCTAACAAATGTAATGCTTCTCTCTTGAATCACAAACAAATACATTAAAAGCATAAAAATCTCAATTCAAATGCATATTAGCTGTGACATGGGCATGAAATCTCTTATAACAACTTTTACGAAATAGTTCTCTAAGGCTACAGGCTTCCTATGTTGTTGAATTTGTGGAATTTTGTGGGAGGAAAGTCATTCTTGTAAAGCACCGGATCTGCCCGAAACTCCACCGGCATGAGAGGGGGGCCGTCGAGGTTGTACATCTCCGAGAAGCGATTGATGCATTTGGATCTCTCGAACATGTGATCCCCCAAGTCTCCCGACAAGGCGGTGAGGTTGCCGCACTCGGGGCATCGAAACTTTTGCCTGGGAGTGACTTTGATCGGGGGCTTTCCGGTGATGTGAGTAACCATGAAATTGAAAGCAATGTCTTCGCAGTTCATCCATCCATCTGCCAACTCCTTGAGACCGGTCGGCATGCCGTCGGTGTAGATGTAGTTGAAATACTGCAATGTTTCATTTGTTTTACTTGCAGCTAAATATTACTATAAATGAAGTTGACAACTAATCAAATGAAGGTTTATTTCTAAAGAGGACCACTTAGATCCATCAGTTTGTTTTGTTTAGTGGTGTTGTGACCAACTGACTACCTTGTGGTAGAAGGCTGCCCCTGTTAGAACCATGGACAGTTTGCTCATCCACTCTGATTCGTACCTCCACGCCGATTGGTTCACATCCCACTTGTGCAATCGAGATGGAAATCCCACGATCCTGTCTGGAAATTCACACCACACCTGAATTATAGTAAGTTTTATGTTCATCACAACTCTCAAGTAATTGCACTTTAAATAAAGTAATAGTCGAAAACATATCAAGGTGCAAACAGAGATGGACTTTTGAAGAGTCTTTTGGCTTCATTAAAGACGCCACTTTTTAAAATAAACATTTGAACCAAGATTTGGCTTCTGACTTTACTAAATCAATAATATTACCATCTCTGTTGATGCTAGTGGGAGTTCTCTTGCTCATTGATGATAATGATAATATATTTTATTATATTATATATATTTTTTGTTGTTGAGCTGAACAAGGAAACAAAAAATGCACACACAAAGAACAGCAGGATCAAAATTACATAGGCTCAAGGGATGTGTCCTGAGGGAATGACATCCCAATGCCAATTAGCCATTAAAATTAACTACTTATAATAATAATAATAATAATAATAGTTAATTTATAATGTGCCATTGGCATAGAGTCAGAGGCGCCTAAGCTTATCACCTCCTCTTCACATCACTGTCTAAACAAAAGTGAAGAGAGGATTAAATTTGGAAAAAACTTCAGCTGGAATGTGATTTATTGTTATTTTGTGATTTATTATTTTTTTTTCATTTGCTGACCTCAAATGCAAATTCCAATTCATCGGGAGTGAGCATAAGGATGTCATCATCGATTGCAAGGATTGCTTCAGTCTCTATTTCCTGGTATGGATAAAACCTGACCAATTTGAATGGGAGATATTTTAATATCTGTGCAATAATTTTTAGTTACTAAATCAAGAAATTGTGAGAATGTGAGGCTGAAAACCTGTTACTCAATCTGTTGTGTTGAGTCTGTATAACCTTCAATGGCTTGTTGATCTTTGGCCAGTTCTGAGCTGAATAAATAGTAGATGTTGTTAATAAGAAACATCAAGATGATTGTTTATTGATTCTTGAGATGTTGACAGTTCATAAAATATGGCTTCCATTGTCGCTGCTGTCATCATCATCATCATCATTCCACAATGAACTCCATAATTCCTCAAACAATGAAGCATTATTTAAGAAGTTTGTTACAAACACGCATTGATGTTGTCGATCACCCAGAACACAAACAAATAATGTTTGATATAATTATATAAAGAATATTATTTCTGATAGAGAATTAATTAAATTAATTGTAATTTGATATTTATTTTGATAGACAATTATATAACTAGCAACAACCAATACTGACCAGATGGTGGTGTTTTCAATTGGCTGTTCCAAATGACAAGGACTTTTGCCAAGCTTGGTACTTGGGCAACCTGAAAAGAGCCAGAAAGAGAAATATCAGCAAAATACATTCTAAATAAATTCCTATAAATGTGGAAAGGGTTTAACCTAAACCAACTGTTTACAGTAAAATTTGTTAAACTTATACAAACAAGAAACCAAATAAAAACCATTTCCTGTTTGAAATCATCGTCTAAACAAAATCAAAGTGCCACAATATTTATATTTCTAAAATTTTGTCTCAGGAGATCATCAGCAATTGAGTAAATTTTGTCATTTTGCTTTGAAATAGAAGCATCTGAATGTAAGAATATTCAAAGTTATCCCACATACAAACATATGTGATGACTTAGATGTGGTGTAGGCAAATGTACATTATTAGTAATAATAATGATAATAATACTAATGTAAATAATAACAATAATAAGAATAAAGACATAAAATTAAAATGTATGGCAAAAAAACCTGTTGAATGAGCTTGAAGAGGGATTCCAGTCGGTCGTACGTGAGGATGACAGCTGTAAAACCAACTGCTTTTGGTGCCAACATTGGCAGGAAGAAGGGACTCTTGAGTTTTGGCTGAAATTTTAAAATTACTAACTAAGACTTGAATGTTCATATGTCTGGTGCATGTTTTGAATTTAATATTCATGCTGAACATTCATAATGACCACATCCTGATGAAGCATTGAAATCTGTTTTCACTGTGTTGAAGTAAATTCACCGAATCAAACATGTTTCCTTTAATACCTGAGCATCGTTCCACTCCTCGTGCGAGGAAGCAAAGTGGGGGAAGACTCTGTCGTTGATGATCTTAAGTGTTGTTAAAGCGATAGCTTCCATGGAGCTCAAGTAATTTTGGTGATAGAAGAGCACCTGTCTTCTCATTTCATTGACTTTCATTGTTGAAATCTTCCTCAGGTGACCTATCAACCTTGGTAGTTCAAGTTCACTCAGGATCACAGCAGCACTGAATTATGAGAAATGGGAAGATAACATTTATAAAAAGCAAATTCATATGACAAAGCATTTGTAGTTCATTTATATAGTGCCATATGCATAGGGTCAGAGGTGCTTTTTGTTAACCATTTATATAGCGCTCCTTCCCGAGGGCACTTGTGGCAGTGCAGGCTTGGTTTCGAACACGACACATTACGACTGTTGCCATTAACGTTGTATGCAGGAATGTAACCCATTCGGCCAACCTTTAAGTAAGTTTTATTGCTAAAATGGTTCCATGGTCAACTTATCAAATATGTTTTGATTCATCAAAATCATTGTAATTGCTCAGGAAACAGCCACCAAAAACTACAAAAGTAACCTCTTCCATTCCAGAACATCGAAGAATGGCAGAACGTAAGCATCGGCCATGACGACAGGAATGCTGCCTGCCTTCATGCACTCCAACAGCTCCATTTGACCAAGTCTGTTGCCCCGAAGAACCAAGCAGAAAGTAGAGTCCTATTTTGTAGTTTTGCAAGAAGAACAAGTATAAACAGTAGTATGTTAGATGCAAAACAATAACACATTACAAAGGTATCTTATTTTTGGCAGCACATCAATGTTTCAGTATAACCAATGCACTGCCAATGTAATCCAGAAACATTACAGGCTTCATTACTTGCAGACCTTGCCCCATAAAACTGAATACATTCAATAATAAACCAAAAATAAAAAATTCCAACCTGCAGAATGTATGGGTATTGATAAACTCTGTTGAACTTGTCACACCGCTTTGAAGCATCAAAATGTTTGCAACCTTGAAGCAACAAAACATCTTTCGAGTCCAGAACTTCCAACTCTTTCATGTAATCATTGTGGAGACCAATTTGTGAGGAAACCAAAAACCAATGACGTCTGAAATGGTTTTATAATAATAAACATGTTAATGTGTCAACTAAATGTTCTATCCTTAACAATAATCGATTTGATTTCTGAACTGCTTTTTCAAAATAATGTAGGAATCAAAGACATTTCCAAACTTTGAATTACTTTGGGTTTGAAGAAGCAGCAAGATCTGCACCAGCAGTTAATGCATTAAACACAGGAATGGAGACATCGAAAGTTCTTCTGTAACTCCAGGTGGAGAAACCTCCTCCAGCCACTATGGCTTTGTCTCGATTCACCTCCAAAGAAGTGAAAAAATGTGGATAGGAACCTGGCAGCATATTGAACAGCAGGTGATTCTTCCCTTCATTCCAACTAGAATATGAGGCATATTTTTGAGTAAAATGTGATTGTAGATGAAATGCTTGCACGAAAGTTAAACAGTAAAAAGAAATTTAAAACTCAGGGCAACAAAAGATTATTTGAAACAAAATTTCAAATAAAAAAAATCAGTTTTTAAAGTATGATAAAACTTCAAGAAGTGATTAATAAACTATGCTAACTATGGCAAGGAAGTCATTAACTGAGAAGATTGCTTTGTGAAAACTTTCTCCTGATTTAAGAAGTCAATTTGAGGTACAAATAGGCAGGCTTCATTTGGATTGCTAGTGTAATACTTGCTGGAGATGATGCTGTCAATCAGCTGTTCAAACTCCTCTGACATGAAAGGAACAATTCTGTGACCATTTTCCCTTACATATTCAAATTCTGGATAAACATATACCTATAAACCCAACTGGATGTTAGTATTTTAAATAAATATAAATTTAAAAATTCAAAACAAAATGTCAAAAGAATGAACATTTAAGCTACTAGCCTTTATCAGTTTATTTTCTGATGAACCACAATTGTATACTTCAAAACATGTGTGAAAAGTACACTTAGTGTCAGTTTCTTTAGCAATAAAGGTTTCATTACTAATGGTTATTATTTGTCTTTCTTCTGGAGTCTCATAAAAATCAGCATATTGAAAAAACAACTCTAAAAGGGCTACTGTCAACAGCAAAACAAAAAGCATAACAAACAACCACACGAGAAAGCTGAAGCCGCAAAAGCTGCGTTTCTTTTGCATTTTAATTCAAATGTTGAGGTAATTAAATATCTAAAATTGGTACTCGGGCATTGGATCTTAAACTCAAGAAATTAAGCAATATAACACAAATTGCATTACTTCTCAAGCTTAAATCTATATTGTTTTGAAAAATTCACATTCGCGGACGGCAAAAAGCGCACTAAACGTAAACTCACTAATGTGATTGAGAGCAAAGCTTAAAAGTGAACAAAATTTAGTAAGTATATTGTAAACATTTTTTCTAAATCTAAGGAAATTGCTGAGATTACTACATAAATTTATCAAATTTAAAATACTTTATACATCTTAGGACACAGTGAAAGACATAAACCTTAACCAGGTGTTAAATCTATTAAATTTAGCATCGCATCCCAAATACTCCTTCTTAATTTCATTTTTAGAAGGCAGTAAATAATTTTGTCAGCGGTCAGACAAAATGACTAAAAAACATGTGGACATTTTAAGAATGGGTTGTCCGACTCAAAAATTTTCCCGAAGCGGCAAAATCTGAGAGGGGGAGGTTGGGGGAGATAAGTGGTGACTGGTGACAAGGCCCGGCAATTTTTTTTGCGCTCGCCCGTGTTTTAAGTTATTACAATCATGCCTTTTTTTGCTTTCCAATACCAAATTGACATAAGATAGGGGCTCGAAATCCACCACTAGCCACTAGAAACTTAAGTCATGAAAAGTAAATTAATCACTCTCCACCGAAATTGTGTTGAAAAATATGTTTATGAAAGACTTTTTAAACTCTGTGAAAGTACCGCCACAACCACACTTGTTTTGAGTTACTGATGCATCACAAAAGTCAATTTAATGCATCGTCCTTAAACACATAAAACTAAAAATATAAAAAAGCTTCAACCAATTTCAATCAACTGGTACCTGATAAATATTATTATAATTGATTAAAGGCATGAAATATCACAGTTTATATAAATAAATATAAATAAATCCAAATGCAAGCCTCATGAATAGAAATCTTTGAAAAATGGGAACAGATTTAAAATAAATTTTGAGACACCAAAACATGAGGGATCACAATGGCTGCTCATGTCAATATAATCAGGTCACAACTCTTCAAAAATGAGTTTCAGTTTCCTCAATTGCTCCTCCTGTTCGAGGAAAACCTGCTTGGTCTCCAAGTATTTCTCTACGTTAGTCTTTGACTGCGAATTTAAAATCCTGAAAGTGAAAAAGTCTCTTTTAAATAATTACTTAATTGTATTTAATTCAGAAGAAAAATAAATTACAATTTTAATTAATAATTTTACTGCTGAAGTATTTCAATAAAATGAGGTTTACAAATTCCTTGCAAATTGGAGTATCATAACCAATTAACTGAAATTACAATTATTACAAATTGAAATAACATTACTTATCAAGTTTAAATGTTGCAGTATTTCACATTAATAACTTACAAATACACTGAATAATTGATAGAGTGTTAGTGGACATTAAGACTCACTCAGTTTCTTCTTCAGTTTCAACATCCAATGGAGACAGACTCACAGGGTTGAACTTATAGATGGGCTCACCCATTATACCCACCCTGGAGAGAATATTTATTTTCCAAAAATGCATCTAATTTAAATCATTTAATAAGTAACTAAATAAAATGAAATTGTTTCATTAATTATTCATTATTATAAACATTATCATTGTGCAGGGCCTGCCACATTGTCATATTGGGATGTGACACTTGTAAAAATCATAAATTTTGTCCAGTTATCTGAAAAACTGTGACATGTATTTGCTCAAAGCTTCAATTATTTTATGCTTCTATTAACACTTGATAATATTTCAAAAGGTTTGCATATTAAAATTTGAATAAGAATGACATTTCTTGGAAAAATCCCTTTGATGATGTTCAGAGAAGCTTCAAAGATCAAGGATGATGCGTCTTCTGTGATGACATAACATTTTATCAGAGGTCATAAAGTCTGGCTATTATATTAAGGTTCCATAAATAAATAAAGAATAATGTTAAGTAACTTTTTGGCTGTTATGAAGTTTGTTATTATAAGTGGGTTTAGGAAAATATCATAGCGACATGGAGAAAGGACAAATAAAGGCATTACCTAGCTAAATATGTCACTACCTGAAATTGCAGAGAGGTAAATGTTCCAGAGATGTTATCAGATGTTTTTTGACAGTTTCATAAAAATATGGCATGAATTACATTTGAGGAAGACATAAAAACTGGATCATTTTGCTCTTCAATGGAACTTCAAAACAAGCTGAATTTGCATCTGAGCAAGTCTACAACATGCAGAAACCTTCAAAAGAAGAGGATTTTTTAATTTCTTTGCAAGTCTTTCTTGACAGAAGTCACGAAAAGTTCTGATTTAACTGGGTTAGGTGGATGGTGAAATTGGAGGTGAACTGAAGTTCTGTTATTTTCTCTAATGAAACAAAATTATTTCAGGTAATCCAGAAGGCTTGGAGATGGAGCCATCATTGTCTGGACTGTCATTTCCTTCTCTTGGTTTGTCAGAGCTGGTGGTCTTAGAGGAAAAGCAGAATTCCTCAAAATAGAGCAAGTACCTCCTACATATGTTTAACAACATAAAAGTCGATAAAGTTATTTTCCAGCAAGATAAACACTTCGAAAATCACAAGGTTGTTCTTCCAGGAGGAGAATCTCAAAGTTTGGGTTCCTATACTATATAAGTGGTGTTTATGCTTCTAGTGCTACATAAATTACCATTATTATTGACAACAAATTCACATCAATTGTTTACAATGTATGAGCATGAATGTGAGAATGTATGTCAATGTTTGCAATCATACTTTATGAAGT
Organism: Hirudo medicinalis; assembly: GCA_011800805.1. Classification (NCBI taxonomy): domain Eukaryota; kingdom Metazoa; phylum Annelida; class Clitellata; order Hirudinida; family Hirudinidae; genus Hirudo; species Hirudo medicinalis. The sequence goes on along the minus strand of MPNW01000239.1, from coordinate 31,900 downwards.
AAGGGTTGAAATCTTCAATCCCTGCGATAAACCTCTCCAGGTCATTCTCTTTTGTCGGACAATAAAGTTTCATCGGAGACTGTGCCCTGAAATTGGCAAATGTTCAAAGATTTGAAATTACTTGCTCCAAAAATTGTTGTTACAGTTGGTTAATTAAATACATTTATTATATTAAATAACATTATTATTATGTTACAACATAATAAATATATTATTATGATAAATAACAGTAACAAGATAATCTCACTTCTTTTTACGGGGGTTTAAGTTTACCAAATGTTTGGATTTTTCTTCAGCTGTTGGAAGAAGAGCTCCAATCACTTTGGACCTTTGTCTACAAAGTTTGTTCAATTTGTATTGTCATTCACATTTTTCAATTTTCAAAGCAACTGAAACAGCAATTCACCATTCTTATAGCATACAAGTCATAATTCGCAATGCATACGAGTCATAATTCGCAATGCATACGAGTCATAATTTGCAATGCAAAAATAAGGATTCAGTGATTCCCACCTCATTTTAATCTGCAATTGTTTTGTTTCCCTGTGCAAAGGTAGGTATTCAAATTGTATTATAAATTATTAAATACATTAAATACGATTAATAAGAAAGTTAATAATTAATCAATTTAATACTTAAAATAATTATTTAAAAAAATTATTTATTCACCCTTTTACAATGCTGTTACTCCTCTCCTCTTTTGCACCTCCAACAGGCACAGGTTCTTGAAAAAGTTTAATTGAATTAATAACAAAATAATTTGTGAATTAAACAAAAATCTTAATTTAATAATAATAATAATTTTTCACTCATACTTAGAGAACACCAATAATATTTAAAAAAACAAAAATCTTAATTTACCGACGGAAGACAAGTAGTAATTCGAAATATTTAACATCAACTTTTATTCGCATGGTGACTCGAGTTAGAGACTGACAGGATTAATAACATTTTAAAATACAAAAACAATCTCAAACTGCAGAGATAGCTCCATAATTGTGATTGTAACGACAATGAAAATAACCTGTTATGAAGGCTTCAGTTCTGACAAGTCTTGAGCAAAAGTGAAGTTTTGTTAGATTACTCGAGTATTTATGATTGAAATAAATAATGCTGCTGACTTCATTTATACAATGTCAAATATATTGTTTGAAAACCTGTTGATTTCATTTTTTATTGTATCCTGTTCTCTCCTTCCCATGCAAATCCATACAAAAACATAACTGAATTGAAGCAATGTCTGCAAATAATTAATTGATAAATATAATTAATTCTTTTTGTTAACTTATTCACGATTTTTATTTTTAAATGAAGTAGACTAAACAAATCTAACAAAAACTGAAATATTATTAAAATAATTTCCACTCAGCTTGCAATAAACTCATTACAATAATAAATCAATTATCTCACCTCGAACATGAGCCGATCACCGAGAGTATCAGAATTAGTTGTCCTGCAAGTGATTACGAACAGGTGAAACTTAGGTTATCTCATTTATTTGCTCAACAAAATAATGACTTCTTAAACTAAAGCGATAAAACATAGCGAGGTAATAAGATATGTGCGAAAGGTCCGTCCGAAGGATGTGAATTATGTGAATTTAACAGATTATCTGCTTTTCAAGTCAAGACTGAATAAATACGAATAATATCTTAAAACTTAATAATAATGGAAGTGAACATTTTCATCACACAATAATTCAAATCAATCATTGATGGAACTTTTAGACAATTGTACAGTTACATCATTTTTGAATTGCAAATATAAGAACAAGGAGAAATAATTCAGCAGGAAATAATTCCGAAGATTAAATCGTCGAGATAATAAAAATGTGATCATGAAACGATGCTCACTGCCCGCATCTCGTGTGATGCGTCTGACAGTTGTCAAGGCCGAGGAGAAGATTAGCGTAAGCCATTCCAAGCAACTTTCTTGCCATTTGAACTTCTATGCAGACAAAATCATATTCTTCTCTCTCCTCAGTGCTTTTCTCTCTTGAATTTTTAAGGAAACAACTTAACCAATGATTTGTAACATTTTAAAAATATTATTGCATGTTTAAAATAATTGAAATTCCACTTAATATGCATCACATTTAGTTAAACAAAGACAAAGTGAATACTTACATGTGATATTTATGAACAACATTCCTCAATTCATTTTTCTTAATGAACCATCCAAAATAGAGAACGAGCCTTGCAAGGTAGACATCAATGGGGTATGACCTGAAATTTGTCAAATGATATCAGCAATCATTATCACACATAGCAAATAAAATAATAATTTAATAATAATAATAATAATAATAATAATAATAATAATTAAATTAACTCAAATTAAAAATTACATTTTATCAAACCTTAGTAATTTCAAGAATTTTCCAGGCAATTCTTTTGCTTCCAGCATTCTTGATGTGGCCACAGCTTATAATTGAAGCATATCAGAAATAGCAAAAATAACAAATTCATCATCATATATTGCAAGGATTACAAATTTCAGAAAAAATTTAATATTATTAATTTCTGCATTGTAGCATGAAATATTGCAATATTAAAACTACTTTTACTTGTTGATGGTTACTCATTAACCACATTAGTAGTAGGATTAGTAATTCTTGAGTTGTCAAATCAGTTTCGGATGACAAAAAGTAGGATGTTAGCAATTATCACAATAAAGTGAGCACCTTTCACATCATGGAATGTCACCATCTTTGGAGCATTTGTTGATGGAGCAATACTTCGTTGCATGCTAAATTAAAAAATTTTGCTAAAAGCTATTAGTAATTATTAAAGAACAATGACTAACGACATAGTCTCGGTTTTTTCTAATTTTTTTCTGATAAAGGTGGCCTGTACTGAAAAAGGGTGCCTTGAAATGAAATTAATGATTAAAACAAAAGTTGAGATTTGGAAAGTACTAAAATACTTACTCAGAACACACCAAACGATTCCCACATTCGTCCCATGTCCATTTTCTTGACAATCTTGGATGCTAAGAAACGAGCATCATATCATGACGTCGCATTCGTTAGTTAGTGTTAATTGCTATTAATTTTTGGATATTGGAAATACTATAATTATAATATAATAAAAGATACCTACCTCCTCCATTATATTCCTGAATATAACATTCGGGCACATAAATTCGTAACCAGTGACAACACCCTTTTCTTACAAGTTCATTTAATAATTTCTAAAATTATGTTACTCGATTAATTTAATCATAATTTTATAATGGCACAATCGCAATTAATTCATTATGAATAATAGATAACCAATTTTAAAATCATGAGTTACTTTTACATTAAATTTTACATAAATAGAAAAGATACGGTACGATGCTTCCCGTTTTGATCATATATGAAAATATTTTTGGATGAATATCTCATTAACTCATTTAAACAATAATTTCTGTGACTCTAGGATTATATTTTCGCATTAACGTCTACATATAAATATGATAAAAGGGATGAAGCAAGGTAAAGAAGTTTGTATTCTGTAAATAACAATTTAATGCTCCTTACTGAATAGCAGATGAAATAACCATTCATTACCTGAGACATTTTTTGAAGTAGATTTGTTCGCAATTTGTAAAAAAATTGTAAATGACTTGATAATTTTTTTTATAATTTTCAAACTTGAACAATTTTTTAAATTTCTATTTGAGGCATTACATCATATCATATTCTTGTGCAATTTATCATAATTTATAATTTGCATTTGGCATCAGCAGAAATAATTGGACATCGAACAGTACTAAATTTAACTATGTTTTTGAAATTTCAGTTGGACGGGCCAAAGCAATTTACACATACAGTGCGGTCAAAGATGATGAATTGAGCCTAAAACCTGGAGACATGATAAATGTTTATAAAACTGATCTTCCAGATCAAGGTTGGTGGTTGGGAGAGCTAAACGGATCTATCGGAGTTTTCCCAGAAAATTTTGTGCGACTTCTCTCCGAATCTGGAGATCGTCAACATCAAGTTTGACTTTTCTATGGCCTTACTTAGTGCTCTTTTTTGTTTAACTCTTTTTGCTAAATTGTTTTTTGCAGTGTTGCATTGGTTCCTTTTTTAATGTTTAATGTAATGTATTATATAAAATTTATGCCTGTTACGGGTGATGAAAGCCGAGCGGTCAAGGCTTTTACTTTGGTGTGGCTCTGTTGGGGTTCAAATCCCAGTAAGCTCTCAAGAGTTTCTATCGCTCACAAATTATAAAATTAAAATAGTTAATTTATATGGCATACCACAAGCCTGGCATCAGAAGTATCTGTAAATATAATGTTGTAAAATAATTTATGATGTACTTGTAAATATAAATTAATATATTTTAAAACCATTTTCTTACTATTATTTGGGAAACACGACAAAGTGAGACATTGTATGTTTAGTTTCAACTACTGTTTAAGTTTGCAAGTTCATGACATTATTTTTTAGGCTGATGATTTTCCATGTGTAACCTCAGATCATGGAAGAAGTATGTTACAAAATTGTTTCAAACTAGGGCTGCAGATCGATTATTTTTTTTAATCGTAGTTAACGCGTTTTTAATCGCACAATCTTATTTTCCAATCAATTTTATTCATTCAAATAATTTATAAAGTCTTTTGTGGCATATGGTCCATATTCAGCCAGTTGATGAGGCAAACGAGCCTACTGTGTTTAGTTGTCCGGAGCCAGGGAGGCATGTTCGCTGATGGGAAGACAACTGTTCACATGGTACAGTTTGCTGGAGAAGCTAGGTATTTGAATGCTAGCTTATCAACAAGGACATGTGATGGTGCACAGTTCTGCCATTCCAATGGACAGCTAGCTTTGTCGATCTTTGGTTCAGCTCTGTAATGATGTTGGGAAGGTTTGCAATTGGCAGATCTCATCAATTGATCCCCAGACTACGCAAATGATATTAACGATATAAGAGAAGGCGCACTACGATGATATTTAAACTCACATTTACAAACTACATGTTGCAAACTACAATCGAGTTTGATTTGAAAGTAAATTTCCTCCCAAAATCGACAACCAGTGTTATTTGTGGCCATCTTTTTTAAGCACAAAACAGTAAGTCGTCAAAACAAAAAGAAAGTCAGAAGGACACAAAACAAAGAGTTGACAAATTTTCGATGAAAACATTTATAAAATTAAAAATTTATATAATAAATAAATGAAATTAACAAAATTTAACGTTTTAATTTAATCGTTAATTATTTATACTGAAAAAAAGATTAACGCATTAATCTCCCGTTAACGCATTTAAATCTGCAGCCCTATTTCAAACTTTTGAAAACCTGGTTATAACTTGAGGCAATTTGTGTTTCAGTTGCATCATCTAGGCCAAATGTTCCACCTCAGCCAAAAGTTAATGCACTCCATAAGCCAAAGTTCCATGCTATTAGCCATAAAAACAAAGATCCTCACCTTCAAAATGGTTTAAGTTTGAACAGTTTAAATAAAATGTCCTTAAATTTATTCAAGCAAATTATATAAAAAAATTCATATTGAATTACAATCAAAAATTCATAATGAATCAATGGGAGTAAACTATTTCAGTCCACGTTTGTATTAACAGCTCCATCTCTTAGAGAAGGAATGGAAGGATTTGATTTCATAAAGTCCTCGTCAAAACTTGCCCACATAACTGCCAACAGAGTCAGAGGTCCGACCAGAAGACCTCCGTCTCGCCAGCCCGATCATCCCGCGAAAGCGACGAATCAGTCGATTGCAGAACTCGACTCCTGTTGGGGGGTAGGTCGAGAATCGGAATTTCAAGAGTTGGAAACCCCAGGAAAGCTTTCATCTCCCGTTGGCAAATATCCCGACGTCAGGAAGCCATTGCAGCAGAAGCGAATCATCCAAGATGGCAGTAGAATGAGCACCAGCCCGAAACAACCGGAAGTTTCGCATTCGGAGGCAGTGAGCGCCTCTATGAACACGGTCTCCTTGGAGGAGTATGAGGCCATGCAGAGAGAACTTCAAGCTTTGAGGGGGGACTTGAAGGAGCAGATGCAAACGAACGAACGAATGGTGCAGACGCTGAAGAATTTCCTGCAAGAAGAGCGGGAAAAGATAAAAGTTCTGTCGGCCGAGTTTTCTAAAATCAAGAAGTCTGTCGTATCAAAAATTAGTTTCTTGTGAGCTTCTGTTTTCAATTGAGCTGCTCAAAATAGTCAAAAGTTGAACCATTTGACGATTTTCCAACTCGGCATTCCTCGTCTGCTTTGAGACAAAACTGTGAGAGTTTTATAAATAATGTTTTTTCTTAACTTTTGTTTTCTTATTAGGTGATTGCTGTTAATGATGATGTGGATGATGATGAGCAACATTTTATCCTTTGGGAGTGCTTCAAGCTATCCCTTTGTAAAATGCACTGAACTAATACTAATGTTTGGCAGAGCAAGCCTTTTTGAACTAGTCCCATCACTGCAACGTAGTGCAGTTTAATGAAAATGATTTTATTTCAGATTTTTAAGGTTTTGAACAATTTGTTATTAAATTTTTTAGATTGCTTTTATTGGCATTTTGACTGCTGGTTGCATCTGTTTATATCTTCTTTATAATAACGGTAATGCGGAATGCGATCACTTTTGCATAATTGTTAAAATATTAGTTATTAATTTTAATTGAGCATTAATTGTTGGAAGAGTCTGTGCGTACAGATGAGACCTATGTGTCAAACTGAGTTCTGATTTAATTTTTAGAAGAAATATTTTCTCATTTTGTTTTCTGCCAAGAAAGAATTTCAATTTGTTAGGCTTCATGGAATAAACTTATTGCTTTCCATTGAAATGACTCATCAGTGATGACAAATGACTCATACATACAGGAAGATTCTCGAATAACAACAAATGCTGGGGTTTGTTCCATTAACGCAGTGGTTCCCAACCTTTTAGGGTCAGTGAGCCATTTTGAGTTGAAAATAAATCGCAACCAGTCAAATGTTTGACAAGCAGGTTGGAAATTTGATGGAGCCGTTTTCACTTCTGGATGATGGGGTTCACCACCTTTAATGCTTAGGAACAAAATTAAACACAAGACGACAACCTTTGACTTGTGTTAATATTTATCTTATGTAACAATAAAATTAACATGTTGTTGTAAGTATAGCACTAAATATATTCAATTAAAAAGTGTTTCTAAAATTTTTTATAAATATTGTCGCTGCCAACATCAGTTCTTAGTGAGAAACTTAATTGAAACTAGAAAAAGAAACTTGATTAGAGCTCAAACAGAACTTCAAAACCACTTAATGTAATGGGTAGCCTTCTCTCAAGAGGAAGGTTTTGAGTGAAAATCCGGCTGGATCAGTGTTGGTAATCGAAGGGTTAGTCTGTTCCAGATCTGCGGGTCTATAGACCTGTCAGCATCGCACGTCTGGCAGATGTTTAGACTGGGAGCACCTGGTTGCTGATCTGAGCCCGCGCCTACCAGGAATATGAGCGGTAAGGGTGAAAGGCAGGTGTGACTGCGTGACCAGGAGAGACTTGAAAACGAGTGAAGAGATTTTGTAGTCTATTCTTTGATGAATGCATACCAGTGGAGATCGTGAAGAAGAGGAGTAACTTTGAAGTCTGGATTTTGTTTTAATATTTACGAGGATGGAAAATCCAGCTTCATACAAATAGGTATTTTTATTTGAAGAAGCAAATGATAACAACACTCAAGAGCTGACAGTGGGATATGAATATTAGCACAGCACACCAGACTTTGGTTATACTTTTTTTCTCTGAATATGTCCTGTGCTGTTAAATAATGCAAATAAATTGAAGAAAGAGAAAAAATCCAACAAAATAAATTGAATATGGGGAATTTGGGAGGAATTGGGACGTTTAATTATTAATTTAAATTTCAATCCATCTTCATCCCACCTAAATTATTTTCTTTGCAAGTTCCGACAAAATAAATGGAAACAGATATTATGTTTTATTTAAGTCGTAAATTTGTAAAAAGTAAGGAACGAAAGTTATAGAAATATTTTTAAGTTGGAAGGAGGAGAATTGTGAAAAAGCCCAAAAAACGAATTCTTCAGACATTGATTTTTCACTCATTTATTTAATTGTTAAGTAAGAGTAAATAAGCTGTGGACTTTTAAAATAATCAAGGAAAAATTATGCTTCTGGGAGGAATAAATCCTGAAAGAAAGTTGAGCATCGACCTCGTGTTGAATATTTCACAAATTTCAACACTGACTTAATGGATTTCAACACTTTCAAGTGAGTCAGGAAATTTTCTGTCTTTCGTGCAATTTGTTGTAGCACTTTAATAAATCAATTTGCTGATATTGAAAGTTATGATTGCCTGAAATAAAAAAAATGAAATAATTTGTACTAAATTAAAATAAAAAAATCATAAATAATGGCAAGTAAAACTTAAAAATGTAGAGTTGACTAAAAAGAATCAACATTTTGAGAAAACTGAGTCTGTTTATGATCAGAAAGATTCAAGTCACGACAGATTGTCACTTGAGATTCAAAAATAAATAAATTCAATATCCGACATCTTTCAATTCACGTAAATAATATTTATGAAAAAATTATTTTTAGACAATAATATAATAATAGTAATAATAAACATCGCCAAGAAATTCGTAATGTAGTGGTGTTCAAAGTTTAAAACGGTTATTCTTCTAATATACAAATATTTTATCAGCTGATAAGCAAATTGGCCAATTGAAATTATTTTGTATTCATGTTTTCTGCCAAAAAAAAAATGTTTTTCAACTTCTTTCTAAACTTTCTACCTGCGTAAATATCCACACCTGGAAAACAAGCCCAACAGAGCAGAACGTTGGCCCACTTGTTACATAAAAATGAATCGCAGGATCAGTTCTGACAACGGTTCAATTAAAATTTCAAAGAAGCACACAACGTTCTATTAAAAGAAATAGAGGACCGATGTTTGATGAATTTTTATATTTGCAGTGTCCACCTGGAAAATACTTTCTGAATGTTAGTTTATTATATTAATATTATTATTATTATTATTATTATTATAAATTATTATTATAAATTATTATCTTCACAAACTCAAACAAAGGGAAAACCTCCAAAGGGCTCAGCACCGTAAAATATAGTTTCACTTGAGATAATATAGTCTTTTCAAAACACTTTCCTTGAAAGCCTCCTTATGCTTCTCACAATGCCACATCCAGGTAAGCTTTATTACGAAGCTTTCAATCATTTTTGTACTTAAAATAAATTAAAAATCTATTGTTATTTTTAATATAACTTTTCATCAGTTATTACTTCCATTATTAATTATATTCCACTGATATTTAAATCATTTAAATTCACAAATTAATTACGAACATCTCAAATGACGAGTTTAACAGTTGGTGTTTCATCTCAGATTTGTTTTAAATATAAAATTTAAAAATATAAAAATGCATTTATACGAAAGATAATATTTTAATACATTAATCATAAATTAATTAAATGTTTAATAATAGTAAAAATGTAATTTTCGAGCATTTTTAATAAATATCAGATACTGAAGTTCTCCAAGTTCTAATCCTAAATTAATCCTGGCTGTGTAGAATCAAGATTTAAAAGAAAAGTTCTTTTATAATTTGAGACACAATAAAGTTGAATTGTGGGATCAACCAATTGGCTCTTGATTGATTGAATTGATTGATTATTTTATTGAATTGATTGAAATGATTGGTGAATTGAATGTTGAGTTTTATTCGTACGATCCTCTCATGAGTTGATAAATCTTAAATTGCCTGAATTTCATGATGTCCTTGTTAATTCAGTTGTAAATTTATTAACACAAAGCCAATATTTGAAAACGCATCACCAAGATCTTGATAATGATCCCAGCTATCATCATCATCATAATCATCACCACCACCATCATCACCGTACGGAATTTGGATTTCAAAGAATTAAATTATCCATTAAATGGCAAATAACTAACTAATAAATAACTAATAAATATTCCAATAAATAATTTCTTTAAAACATTTCACCTCAATTATTGAGGTTATTCATTATCAATAATCATCTGCCGACTGATAACAATTGTCCGCAATTTGTCCCTAAATAGAAATTGAGCGCCTCTCACCACGTGACTGACAAATTGCCCAATCGTTCCTCATTTGCTCTCAACGCAAACATCGGCGATCTGCTCGTCAAAATTGCATCGTGGAAAGATGGCCAGTGGCTACCTCGACTCCGATGAGCTGTCGTTAAGGACCATTCTTTGATGATAATCATGACGACGAAGGTAATGGCGATGATGAAGAAGATGAAGCTAATGGTGATGATGACGATCAAGATATTAGTGATGATGACGATCAAGATAACAGTGATGATGATGATGATGACTACGTCGACAATGACGATATAATGTAAACAAATGCTTAATCATGGATTTCATATCGAACTTGCTTCGTTGGTGATGCATTCAATTAATTATTATTTTTTTAACTTTTTCCAAAAAGCTTTCTTTCGCATTTTGTGAAGATTTTTTTTCAGATATGAGAAATGCAACGGAATTAAATATTCAATACCCGTGGATTTGAAAATAAAATCTTGAGATTTGAAAAATACCCGTCATCATCATCATCATCATCATCATCATCATCATCATCATCATCATCATCATCATCATCATCATCATCATCATGCTTCTCATGATCACCATCATCATCATCATCATCATCATCATCAT
>MPNW01000239.1:4833-19428 GCA_011800805.1 Hirudo medicinalis | reverse complement strand
ATCATCATCATCATCATCATCATCATCATCATCATCATCATCATCATCATCATCATCATCATCATTATCATCATCATCATCATCATCATCATCATCATCATCATCATCATCATCATCGTCATCAATGTCGTCGTCGTCATCCCACCTTTTATCACCCTCTTTCAATTTCTGTGGTTGGATGTTAACATTTCTATTATTAGTACAAATATTAATATAATGATAATAATAATAATAATTATTGTTGTTTCTAAATCATCGAACTTAATATATAAATACTTTTTGTAGCAAACTCTTCAATCCACCTCATATTTCAATTAAAAGTTGAAACAACCCAAGTAATAAACATTTTGGAGGGGAACTGCGGTGATGGAGGAGGTCAAAAGGTTTGGCATCCCAGAAGCTCCTAACGATGCCAAAACATTGGGCAAAGCAACGGCAACGGCACTGTACAAAACAGTAGACGGATATGGACTCAGATCATTTCCCAATGCCATTGGACCAAGCGAGTGGCTAACTGACGGAATTGACAGAATGGCGTCGGATCAATGGCTGAAATGCGTAAAGGTGAGAGCCTCAGTCTTACAAAACAGACTGCGAGAATCAAGATACAAGCCATTTACCAATACCATCTACGCTGCTGGTTGCCGAGTTAATGAGTCGTTGGGGCACATTGTACAGCGCTGTCGAAGTACCGACATGTGAGACATAACTCCTTAGTGAAGATGTTGGCAAGAAAATTGAGTGCAATGGGGTTCATCGCCAGAATCGAAGCCAGAATCCCTACTGTTGAAGGAACCAAATTCCAGATTTGTGTGCATGGAAAGATTCAGCATATGTCGTGTGCGATGTGGCAGTGGGATCAGACACTGCCGACCTGGATAAAATTCATTTCTCCAAGGTTTCAAAATATGACTTGTCGGGAATCCATCAATGGATGAAGGAAAACAATCCAGTCTCGGAATCTCAAAAGCAGAAAGGAAACGTCACGGCCCTCATTTTAAACTGGAGAGGAGCTATTTCCGAGGAATCGCGGAGATTTTGGAGGAGATTCGGAATCTCGAGGAGGTTCCTCGTGTGGACCTCAATCAAGACCATGCAGGAGTATAAGATATGGCGGACATTCAAGATGAACGCCTTGAAATGCAGAAGACACTAACACTTTGTTTGATAGACATGAATTGATAGGAACGATTTGTTGCAGTCCTTTATTTCTGGTCTGACGGGATTTCCCAGACCCATGTGCGGACCCAAAAAAATTTAACGATTTGGATTTCTTGAACATTATGTCCGTTATGTTTTTTTGGCTGGGCTAATAAAAGATTTAAAAAATAAAAATAATAATAATAATTGTTGTTTCTAAATCATCGAGCTTAATATATACAATAAATACTTTTTATAGCAAACTCTTCAATCCACCTCATATTTCAATTAAAAGTTGAAACAACCCAAGTAATAAACTGCAATATAACCAATTTACAATGCAACCAATTTGCAATGTAAACAATTTATTGAAGAGAACTTCGTCTAAGTAAGGCAAATATTTTATAATCTGCAAATATGCGAACATTATTGGGTGCTGGTGGCCGAATGGGTTGACATCCTGCATGTGGCGGTAATGGCAACAGTCGTAATGTTGCGTGTTCGCAACCCAGCCTTTACCATCAGTTAGGGGCGCTTTATAAATGGTAGATCGGTTAAAAATGCCTTCACGATCTTATCTTCCTACCCGGATACATAAGGCACTCAAAAGGTCTGGTAATTGAAATTGCAGTTTCGTCTTACAATCACTCACTTGTGGGTTTGAACGAACCAAGGAACCTCGTTTTTGGTACGATTGATTTTGTAGAGGCAGTGGTGTTTGATTGATGAGCATTAGATTTGTAATTAGATTTGATTATTAACCTAATTTGAATTTCAGAAAAGTATAATTAATTCATTGAAAGAGCTTGGATATTCAGTATTTAATGCTTCAACGATTCAATAAATTGACCGTTAAATTTGAACATGCTAACGAAATGAATAACAAATTAAGACCTGAACTTCACTGATAATTTTTTTATTCCCATACATTTTGTTTTTATTGAAACAAATATCGTTTAATCATTTTCGAAGCAGACTGCAGGATCAAGATTTCCACGGAGACTACTTGGTTCTTTTAAAGAAAATCCAGTTTAAACAAAAATAATTGAAGATTCTCTCCTCATTCAACAATGTTCTTCAGAGGATTTCTACTTCAATTTCTCCGAGATTTGAAAATTAATATAAAATAATAATAATAATAATGATATAAATAATAATAATAATATAATTAATAGTAATTTAGATTAATAATAAAAAATAGCAATATTAAATTGTAATAATTACAATATAAGATGACATCATCCACAATTAAAATCTATTTTTCTTGAATGAGAATGCATTTGTATTTATTTGCCTGGTAAAATAGAATTTTCTTGCAGCTTCATATTTCTTACAGTTAATTAAAAATATGCATTTGGATAAAAATTGCGAAAAATAATTTTGCGAATAATTCTGAATAAAAAGGATCGGAATCTATTCCGATAGGAAACATTTGATTCAGAAACAGGCGTGGACCAATTATTTGTGGGTGCAGAAAATAGAATCGTTGCATCTCGGTTCAGAAATATGAAACCTTGTCAAATATTTCGGACATCATGAATCCTACATTTTTAAATGTCAGAGCAGTTTATACGAAATAAAGGTTACAAAGTGTTGCAACTTCTTGGAAATAAAATAATTTAATAAAATTATTTAACAAGAATTATTATTATTTAACAAGAATTATTATTATTATTATTATTATTATTATTATTATTGCATTATTATCGTTGCAGAATCGCATGTTGTTTCAATATTACATTTAAATGTAGTTCTTCATTTAAATTCCTTAAAATGACATTGTAACGCAAAACATCCGTGTGAGACATTGTGACGAATTCATCTTTTGCATCGATGAAGCAATAAAAATTCCAATTAGGTGATCGAACTAAAAACTGCGGACCGGAAAAGCAAATTTAAGCTCTTTTGATTATGTTGGTTTTATCTCAGATAAGGCCCTCCTCCTCAACAGCAACAACAACAACGTCAACAACAGCAACAAAAACTTCAACAACAATCTCAACAACTTCAACAAACCATTCAGCAAATAGCTTCGTAATAAAAAGTTTGAGGAAACATGAAAATAAACTGAGATTATCTCAGTTTTGAAGGTCCATTTATTTTATTATGAACCATAAAACCATAAAAACATTAAAAATTCATCCATGCAGTTTTCACTTCCACGTTCTTCTCATCGTTTTTTTTTAAACGTTTCCAACTTGTGATTGTAGTTGTAGTTGCGAGGATGCTGGAGTGATCCACTTAAATTCCTCAACAACTTGGGAATTTATTTTCAATGTGTGAGTCTTCAATGCAGAATGAAACGATGTACAACTGAAATTTAAAGACAATTTACCGTTAGTGAAGGGTTGAGTGAGTTCACTTGGAGATACCTATCAAGGTGTTGATATCTATAAAGGTGTTGATATCTATAAAGGTGTTGATATCTATAAAGATGTTGATATCTATCAAGGTGTTGATATCTATCAAGGTGTTGATATCTATCAAGGTGTTGATATCTATCAAGGTGTTGATATCTATAAAGGTGTTGATATCTATAAAGGTGTTGATATCTATCAAGGTGTTGATATCTATAAAGGTGTTGATATCTATCAAGGTGTTGGAAACTTTCTCGCTGATATGATTTAAAAGTTTCCTATCATTTCATGTGGTGTTTTCATCAAATTTCACACTACGCTACAAGTTTTATGTTACTTGCAGACATAAAAGTTGCTTATTATTTTCCGATAATTTTCCAAACAATTCAAAAGAAACATATTCCATCGATTATAAAAATAAAAAAAAAACTGCATAAAAGTGTAAATTTATAAAATTAGACCCAGGTGTTGATTCGGGTGATAGTGATGATGTAATTCATCGTAAAGGGAGCCACTTCTGATGTCCTGGTGTGGAGCTGGATTAAAGTTCTACCCTGGAGCTTAGAACTGGAATCCCAAAATCATGCGGTTGTTTTTAAACTACCACCAAACAATTTATTTCGGAGACATTTGATGATGATGATGATGGCGATGAAAATTATAATAACGACCATGAGGAGGTAAATTTGAGCGCAAAAAAAACAAAAATCGAATTTCATTTTTTACCAGCATCAAATTTTAAAGTCATGTTCGCGTCTCTGATGCCCTAATATTGTTCTTGAAAGTGGATTTTAAAATCAAAACTTCACTCGAACACAAAGCAGAACATAATTTAATTTTCACTGCACAAGCAACCTTTTGTCTTCAAAACACTCCTGCTTTTATGTCGGAGATTACATAAAATTGTTGTGTATGATTGTATGGAGCATGTAATGAATGTGCTTGTTAATGGTGTTGGTCGTGCAACTGCTGATGTGTACATGTGCGTGTGTGTGTGGATAAAAAAGTTACACAAGTATGAATTTACACTCGCTAACCATTTCATTGCACGTTGCAAAACACGTTAAAAGAAATTTAATGAGGCACAAAAATAAATTGCTAAAAATGCTGAGTAATATTTGTTAAGAAGTTATTGTGAAGCAGTCATTAGATGGAGGGAGATAAATGAAATTGTTAAAGGAAATTTAAACTTAAATTAATTTTTAAATCCCAGCAACAAATGGATGTCATATCTCGTTGATCTTGTTACATTCAGATGTTTCTCACATGCACTGACATTTATTTGTAGGAGTGTCTTCGTATCAAGCAACAATTTTTTGAAACTTTCCATCAATTTTTATTCTATTCTTCATAAACGTATCTTCACAATAAAGAGAAGAAAATGTAAAAAAAAGAAGAAGAATTTCCAGGAAAATAAAAATAAATTGGAATAAATATTTTCCAAGAGACATTCGAAACTGAGACATGAACTTACTTCCTCCCTCCAACTCCTTGTGAATTATTAAATTAATGTTTACATTTTTAAACATTATTTTGCAGACGA
The DNA here is from genome assembly GCA_011800805.1 of Hirudo medicinalis. Taxonomy (NCBI): domain Eukaryota; kingdom Metazoa; phylum Annelida; class Clitellata; order Hirudinida; family Hirudinidae; genus Hirudo; species Hirudo medicinalis. The sequence goes on along the minus strand of MPNW01000239.1, from coordinate 14,388 downwards.
ATGTAATTATTAAAGGAGGTGAAAGGATATTAATATAACATATATAAATATAATATATATTAATATAATATACATTAATATAATATACATTAATATAATATATATTAATATAATATACATTAATATAATATACATTAATATAATATACATTAATATAATATACATTAATATAATATATATTAATATATAATTACGATTGCATTATTCTCGTCATTTAAAATGTCGATGCGAGTTTCAGGAGTTCAAGGTCAGTTGGATGTTGGATTCGCAATTGAGATGATGTTGATGAAGATGACGATGACGATGATGAACACGACGATAATGATGATGATGTTGATGATGATGATGAAGACAACGACGATAATGATGATGATGATGATGATGATGAAGCCGGGTTTAAAATAGTGTATGTAAAGTTTTTAATGATAAAAACATGTTTTTATAGGAAAAAATACTTCATTTTCTTTATTGGAAATTATTGAGACTTTTTCACGTTCTGAGTCATCTGCATAGAATTGCTATAAAATGTTGCTAATGAACACTTAGTGAGGAATAGAACGCTCAATAGCTTATGCTTCAATTTCTTCCGAAGCGTGTTATCAGAAAGTGAAATACACAAATATGAATATATAATTAATGTAAATACGAATATGAATATGTAAATATTAAGCTTTCAAAAATAAAATTAAAATTATAAATATATAATTTATCGGAATCATTCCAAATCTCGATTTTTGCACTTAGTCGTCGTCATGACAACCGCTTCACCCCAGCCTGACAACCGTCACGTCCCTAATGACTTCAGCCGGCCGAACTGACCCCGGGGCTCACCGGGTCAAGGAGTTCATCGTGAGATGGCGCTACGAGATTTCCTCGGACTTTCCAAAGTCTTCTGGGAAAATCACGGATTGGCGATGAAGGAAGGAACTCAGAATGTCGAGGAAGACAGGAAGTCATTAATTGCAAATCGGCTTCATGAAAAAATTCTCCTGTCTTTACGACTGTTGTTGCTGCCTGGCACTCGTAAAGTAGCCAACTGTGGTGCCTATAAATTCCAGTCATATTATTGCAAGTGTAAACATCGCTCTCCTCACACCCCCTGCTAATGTATTTCTCCGCTGATTAAAAATGATCTTTTTGTGTGTCTAATTAAGGAGGATGATTAACTGAGTACTGAAGAAAATAAAGAAACAACGTTATAAGCCACAACGGACAAAATGCATTTGTATATTAACAGGTTAATATTATTAACAGATAATAATATAATTCTAATAATAATTATTATTATTATAAAAATTAAATATCAATTATGTAATAATATAAATTATTATAACAATAATTATATAATAATATTATTATATTATATATTAATTATTATATATTAATTAGTTAGTAATATAAATTATTATTATAATAATTATATTATTAATAATATTATTAATATTAACACTGATAATACCAATAAATAACAACAATATAATAATATAAAATTATATCATTTGTGCTGACGACGATGATGACGATCACCATCCGGGTTGGTTTGGAAACATTTTACTGCAAATTAGAAATAGTTCCAGGTGCATTTTGAACTGCTTGTGATGAATTTGCACTGAAGAACAGAGACAGCCAATAACAACAATAAACCTCCCAACAACACAAAACCAATAACAACAACAAACCTCCCAACAACACAAATCCACTCTTCCATTATTTAAGAGGGCACACATTCTCAACATTTTCGCGCTTTTCCAACACATAAGTGGCAATCTCAGATAAATTTGAAATGGATTTTTTTCAATTAACTGTCGGAATGACATCATTTTGCTGAGGTTCAATTTTATTTTTTTAAGAAGAAGAAATCCAAATTGTCTGAGTGATTGTTACGTTTGAAAGCACAAAGTTTTAACTTGTTTAACTTGACAGGATTTGAAGGAACAATTAAAGTTTTCATAATTAAAAATGCATTTTAAAATAAATTTAATTAGTGCTTGTTAATCATGTAGGTTAATTATATGTTAATTATCTGTTAATCAATACTTATTTTATTTTTAATAAGCAAACAACTATTTGCTTTGACTGAATTTATAGGATTTTCTAAAATGGCTTTCCGTTAATAATATTAATAATATTTTGAGTTCAATTTATGTTTTAATTGATTGCTTATTCAATATTCAAGCATCGTGTGCTCTGAAGAATTGTCCCCGTTTGAACGATCCTTGTAACTCAGTGTTACTTCGTTTAGAAAGTAAATTTACTTTGAATAGTTGGAAAGTAAACAACGGTGAACATAAGCAATGCGCATTAAGCATTCTTTTTATCGCATCAAACGAGTCTCCACATGGAGGCTTCCACTTTGAGGAATGTTCAAGTTCTTCCTCGAGGAGAGGGAGATGCTGAGAAGCAGAGAGAGAGAGCACGGACTTGGTTCTCCAGAAGATTAATGGCGGCACAACTTTCGCTACTCTCTTTTTTCTTTCATTTGAAAAAGTTTTCTAATTTTGTTTGACAAATGTTCTATTTTTAACGGGTTACAATGCATCCGGTTGCAATGTTCAGGCTGATGAGAGAACCTTTTAGCTGATGCTGCAGTAATTCTAAGACATTAGGGACTCAGTTGCACCAAGTTTTGATGCTCATGCATGCTTTTGCGCGCCAATTTGAATTTCCACAATTTCCGATCAATTTCGTGAGGAACTTGGACGATATTTGATGACATGTTCGTTGGCGGATTGAGTTTATTTTCCAATTTTCAGCATCCTCCGTTGTCATGGTGACCAATTTTTTTTTAAACTTTCCTTCGTTCAATCTTCGATGTAAAATAAGTACTGAAGATGGTTTCAAATGTTGAAATATTTTTTTAAATCCGAAATGTTGGAAAATGAAAATGTTGCATTTGTTCACAACATCGTATCTTACGCACCTGAAACTCACTGGACCAGGAGGTAATCGACGAGAAAAGTGTAATTTAAAATTAGTTAATTATTAATATTAATAAATAATTATAATAAATGAACGAATTAATTATGATTATAGTAATTATTAATATTGTTATGCAAATAATAACGTCACAATATAAGGAGAGCTACTGAGATTAAAGGAACTAAGTTTAAGCTCCTAAATGGTAGGCAAAGTTATTTGTTTATGAAATTAATAACATTAACAATATTATTATATAATATTACATTATATAATATTACATTAACAATAGTAATAATAATTATTATCGCTATAATTACTGGTAATTATAAGTATAATTAACTAAGAATAATAACTTGTAATTATTATTATACTTAATTAATAATAATTTATAATTATAATTAATTAATTAATGCCAATTATAACTTATAATTATAAGTTAATTATTAATGCCAATTATAACTTAAAATTATAAGTTAATTATTAATTAAGTCTTACGTGATTAAAAGTTTTAGAAATTTTAGGTCATTTTCGTGCAATTTTAAACTTAACTGGCAATAATTTGCTCAAATTTTTCAGAAAAAATATTTTTTATTTGCAAAAAATTGTTCTGTAAAATCAAGGTCGAACTATCTATTATTAAATAACTAAAACTTACAAATTACAATAGTTTCCATTTTAAATTTGAGAGCAAGTCGCTTATCATCATCATCGTCGTCATCGTCTTCATCGTCATCGTCGTCATCATCATCATCATCTTCAGTACACTCTACATCATCATAACAGGAAGGCCATGAGAGATATCAGCTGAGAGCAGAAGTTTCACAATTCATATCAAATGACGTCATTAATGTTTCAAGCACCACATGAACATGTGCCCGTGTTAAATGGTACATGGAGAAATTAAAGTGCTTCCATCAATCCATCCCTCTATCAGCCCTCCGTCCTTCCTTCCATCCTTCATTCTATCCATCCATCCATCACTCTATCCGTCCCTCCGCTCTTCCATCCATCCATCCGTCCGTCTGTCCACCCGTTAATCTATCAGTCCAAATACCTTTTAACGATGAATGCACTTTTCACAAGCAATTCATGAAATTCACAATTCTATAAATGCATCTGAAAAATGAAAAATGTCATCCAAGCTGATGAGCAATTAAGTGACTTTTCCATTCAGCAGCAATTCATCCACACTTCACCAGTATGCTCGTCCACGGAACCATCGATCATATCCTTCACAATCAGCATTCCAACCAGACTTTCCCTCATTGGAATCAAAGTCTTGGTCTTCATCATCGTCATCGTCGTCGTCATCATCATCATCGTCGTCATCATCATCGGTATACTCTACGTCATCATAACAGTCATCATAACAGTCATCATAACAGTCATCATAACAGTCATCATGACAGTCATCATGACAGTCATCATGACAGTCATCATAACAGTCATCATAACAGTCATCATAACAGTCATCATAACAGTCATCATAACAGTCATCATAACAGTCATCACAACAGGAAGGCCATCAGAGATATCAGCTGAGAGCAGAATTTCATATTTCCCTCATTGGAATCAAAGTCTTGGTTGGCATTTGAGTTGTAAATCCCAATCAGAGAGAAGCTGATTTCATGATGATGTCATTCGATGGTGATGATGATGATGATGAGGAGAAGGAGGAGGAGGAGGAGGAGGAGTTTTGTTTCTGAGACAATTGAAGAATTTATAAATTATCAATTTTATGTTTCGAAGAGGTTGTGCTAAAATCGCGAAACTATCACTATCACGAATTTCATGAAACTATCGACAACCTCAGTAGAGGAGGTGTGCAATTTTTATGAAGACATATTTTTAAAGTCATTTTAGACTTAATTGCTAATAATTTGTTGATGATTTCATGGTGATGATCGCAATTTTTGCATCATCATCATCGTCATCATCATCGTCATTGTCGTTGTCATCATCGCCATCGTCATAAAATATTCATCTCTTCAAGGCTTACATTTTGACTCTTGCACCAATAAACTTTCGCTTTTTTGATTAATTTCTCCAACGTAAGACATTGCTTCATTTTCAATTCATTTTAGCAAATATTTTCAATTTCTTTCAATAAATTATTATTTGTATTTTATTGGATATTTAATTTATTTTCCAAGTTAAAAAATTTAAATAATTCCATTAAAGCAAATATTCTGCCTAATACTTGGGGAAGGAGACAAAACTCCACAATCATGGATTATGATTGATTGAGGCACTGCAATGTTGACTCATCAGCTGGACTTTTCATCAAATAAATTTCTTTTTTTATTTTATCCTTTTAAAAATATTTATTTACATAAAAATTTAAGAATTTCTCAGATTATTTAAAATCGGTCATTTCAATTCTTCAGAAATTGATTTTTTTTTTAACTTATAAAAAGTGAATTTACGTTGACAATGAATTGGCTCCATTATCGTGGAATGTTTCTGATGCTTCTGGAGTGATGCAAGTCCAAATGATGCTTCATTTTGTGACTCATGAAGTGATGTTGTGCTTCTCTTTGCGAAGTTCAAACATGCTGTAAATATTTACACTTGCAATGATCAAACCAAACTCAAAGAAATCAACACCAAGAAGTAAACATCAAGGTTTTTACGACTTAAAAAGCATTAAAATATCTTGACGTGATGCGCCAAAAGAAGTAATTTGAAAATGTTCTTCGAAAGAGTCAAGTTTTACGAATAAAAATTTTTTTAGTTTTTTTTGTTTTAATTCCGGACATCGATTACGATCTTCAGGTTGAGGTTAAACAATGCGAAAAACTCGGAAGAATCAGCAACACGCAACTCGAGTCAGCAAATACGACACTCGAATCAGTCATAAGCACGTTTGAGTTGTTGTTTGAATAAGAATTCTTTGTTCTCCTTGTTTGCAGTTATATTCTCCGTGATGGAGCAGTTGTTTGCAGTTGTGTGTTTGTCGTAATCCTGTCTGTCCAATTTTAATGAAGCATATGCTACCTCAGGGCAAAACAAAACATTGCAATTAATCTCCTGCTCAAAACAAAACATTGCAATTAATCTCCTGCTCTTCATGCCAAATTAAGCTTTTTTTTTTTCTTGCAATCTACAAAAGTACTGGAAAGGAATTGTACAATACGATTGTATGCAATGAGTTGTAGAGAAATGAGTAAGATATTTACAAGCGATTATTAGTTTTAAAATAATGACAAACTCGACAAAAGAAGACTTTCTTTTGAAACTGATGTCATCGACAAATTATTCCCTTCAGTCGAGCTGATGTTGTCAAACATTGCGAAGGCACAGCACATTTTTGAAGAATTATTTTACAAAATTGCCTTTCAAACTCACAAGTCTCACATCGAAATGCTGATCACGCGGAAGGAAAATTTTGAATGCAAACGGCACTTGAACTGAATTTGGTCTTCAATTTTGAGCTGCTTTGACCTCCTAATTCTTTGTTGTCGAATAATTCACCGCCTGCTTCCATGGTCACCTGGTTCTTTTTTGAACGTCAATTTCAATGAAACGTTCAATAGCTTTTAAGCGCAAGTAATTTGTTAGTAATAATAGTAATAAATAATAATCATAATCCTAACGATGACAATAATAATAAGTTAATTAATTATTAAAAAGATTAATTATAATGTCCATTAGAATGTCTTTATTTTTCAATTTTTTTAAAGAATTATGAAATGGGCGCCCCCAAAAGTGTTCCAAATTGGTTGAAATGAAATCCCCAACAAATATTTTCGAATGAATTAATATTTAGGGTGTGCTCAGTGACCTTGCAGTTTCTCCGTAGAGTGATTGTGTGGCATCATCTGTCATTATTGCAAAGTGTTTCGTTTAGTTTTCATTCTGTGAATGTCTGTTGAAATATTATGATATATTATCCAACATTAACTTGTGTTTTTAGATATTAACATAATATTCTTTTTTTAAAGATAAAAGAATGGCCATAGTAACTAGAAAATAGAAATATACTTGGTGGGTGCTGTGACCAGCGAGTTTATTGGTTCCAAACTGCCTTCAATCCATGAGGCAGTTAACTTTTATGAGTTGAAGGATAGGAAAGGCACGAGGCAGCAAAAACAACAATTAAAAAGTTGTTCATTCACTGAAAAAAGCAAGGATTCCTGTCCGCGATGAACGAAGAGCAATCGAGAAGTTGGAAATACTGATAATGACTTGGGAGAATATTAGGAAGAATACAAACAAGCAAATAAATAAAGACAGACCTCCACTCAAAAGCAGAACGAAGAAGCCTTTGCGGCAGAATTTGAGAATTTGTTTTATGTTGCCCATGGCAATGCTCATGAGATGATAGACATTCAGGAGGATGAGTGAGTTCTTGCTCGCTCAACGAGAGCCTGGAAGGTATGTGATTGGACTTGACAAGAAGTTTGAGAAGAAGGAAATACAAAAAGAGAGATGAACAAACAGAAAAAAGAAAAAAATAGTGAACAGTTGAAAAGACAATTGTCTAAAAATATTGTGCTGGATTCGACATCTTCCTCCAGTGTGGGAGAGGACTCTGATGTAATGATCTCAACTCCATCGACATGTGGCAGTACCATATCTGTGTCAAAAAGAAGCAGAAAGGTGATATAAATGCAGGAAGTGCTGTCCTCTCTTGATAGAGCGAATATCAACCCCGAAGAACGATCTTCTCTTAGCGCGACATTTACTGGTTTCTGGAGACAGAATTTCTTTTGGTGCCCTGAAGAAGGTCAAAGACACTTCAGGTACCTTTCAGAGGAAATGATTGGATTTTCTTTCTTTGGTGACTCAATCTCGATTGAAGAAAAGAAGAAGAAGAAGTTATTGGGATTAGACATGCCTCATATTTCTAAAATCCGCAGAAGCGAATCACTCTTTCTGTTTATGACATCTTAGTGAAAGAGATTCCTGACTTCGTGACAAGGAATAAGGAAGTTCTTTGACGCTTTTTCCTTAAACGGCGATTTCCTGAAAGAGGACCCCTAAACTTGGTCTGATAAACCATTATATTGTGAACTCCAAAGGTCTGTTCCCAAAACTACGTGTCACCAATGACACTACTGAAAGAGGAGTGGCTCTCATGCAAACTCAGTTCATCCTTCGCAGGCTTCGTCCGTCCACCACTAAGATACATCACCAAACAAATGCGAAATCTCAATCACCATCAGCTTCAACTCTTCAAAATTGCTTCATAATATCTTCATAATTTTAAATTGAATTGTGTGTCAATTTTGCATTTGGAATAAAACAACATTTTTATTTTAAATTTTATTTATTATCAACCTCGGTCAAAGGGTCATTCGACCTCTTACATGACCAAGTGAACTTAAGAAAACAGAAATGCACAAATTTGAGCGAGAGCATCAATGGCAGCAAAAAAAGTTTAAAATTATGACCTCGTGTCCTAGAATATGTTGGGCGTGGGAGAGAGAGGAAGCTGTGCAATTATTCCCCTTCTTAACTTAAAGCAAAGTGATAAGTCAGTCCATAATCTCTTTTCAAGAGTTGGTAGGTTAAGTAATCTGAGTCTTTCCATGTACGGATGAGAAGCCACAGAGGGTATGGCCTTGGTAAATCTCCTCTGGATACGTTCAATCCTGTAAGATACTTTTTATTTTTATTCGAGAATGGATCTCACGTAAGTACAAAACGCTCTTTTGAGAATGTCTTGTTTCCTTGATGTAAAGAAGGGAATATCATTCGGGAAAATTGTGGCAAATTGACGTGAAAAATGGAAAAATTGTTTTTTTTTTATTAATTTCGTTGCTTATGAAATGTAAATATAATTGTAATTATTGTAATTATGACCGTAATTGTTGAAATTACAACTGCAATTATAACTGTAATTATAACTGCCACTATTACAGTTATAATTACCTGTTTTTATTTTGTATATTACCTGTAGTTATCAATCTATGTTACTCATCGCACATCGATGTAACACAAGGGTATTAAATAGTTATGCTAGTTGAGCACACCATAAATATTACTGAAAATCCAATAACAAAGTTGTGGGGTGTTTTTCCATCCAATGGAACCAATGCAGGAGACGTCCGTCAATATTCCTTCGAATATAGAATTTCAGCCTGATGTCCATGCATAATTATTTTCTAACTTTCCCATATATTATCACGCTCCAGTGGATATCAGGCAATTATGGTAATGATGCTGATAAACTCGATAAAGGTGATAGTGATAAAGTTGATAAATTTGGTGATGATAATTCGGAAGGTTCCTCTCCCGGTAGTCAATCCAAGAGCAGCAGATGGACCCCCTCCTCCTCCTCCCGGGGACAAATAGGAGCATTTTCCACCTCCGTGATCAGAGCGTCATCATTTACTGGCGAGTGATTAATTCTCTCCAGGCGTGGATGGATCCATGAAGCACTCACCTTCGATTTTTTCATCCGAGACATTTTTCGGAGCAGAAATTTTTCATTTTCTCATTTATTGTTCGTTTGTTATCTGTGGAAATAATGTTTATTCTCATAAGTATCGCTTTATATTTTATACAATATAAAAAATGGATATGATGATAATAATTATAAATAATATGAAGGAATATGATGATAATAATTATATATAATATGAAGGAATATGATGATAATAATTATATATAATATGAAGGAATATGATG
>MPNW01000238.1:72654-98716 GCA_011800805.1 Hirudo medicinalis | reverse complement strand
TAATGAAAACCGAATCGTTTATAGCCTCGTTAATAATGACAACCATTGTCAACTCGAGTTTCCGGAGAACGAGTTTCGTTGTCATTCGATACATCGTTAAATGATTCTCTCTTGTCGTCACCGCCATCTTCGAAAGGGACCATTTTTAGAAAGGCCTCATTAAACAGAAGCAGAATAAGTAACGCTCTGAGAAGCCGGTTCTTATCATTCGGCCCAGATGATTTTGCTTAAACTGATTTAATTGAGATTAGTTTAGTTAAGAGGGAATATATTATGAAATAGAAACATTTTAATGTGTTAAGAATTAACAGTTAAATAAGTGAAATATACGATCGTCGCGGATCTGAGCGTTGAAACGATGTTTACATTAAGTGCTGAAATTATGAACTTGTTACTGTTAGAAGCTTTCAGAAATTTATGAAATAAAATATTCCTTGTAAAACTATTTTACTTTCAGTCTCGTAATGGCGATAACTTTATTATAGTGTAGGACATTATAAGTCTATACAAATTGCGTTTGAAGAAATTTTGTTAATGAGAACCCATCAATTTGAACTTCACCAAATTTATTGCAGAAAAACCAGAGCAATAAAAACTAGTCACACGATTTCTTCATACTACTCTGCATACAGCTATAGCTCTCAGTTTGTGTACGTGTTAATTTAGTACTACCCTAGTAAACTTTAGAAATTTAAAAAGTTTCAGAACTGACTTCGATGATGATGAATGGCTTGATTTTAAACTTAATTAAATACCTTTAATTACTAGTCCAGTCATTCATCTGCATTGACTAATAAAGAATCAAGCCTTTATAAGGATGTGACCAGGATAATAATAAATAGATTCACTCAACCTTCTAGTGTGACCTCAAAGCAAATGTTTCAAGGCTTAACCCACAGAGCACTAGGCCAAAGTCCGACCTCAGAAATGAAGTCATCCTTCTAATGGACAAAGCTATAATAATTACTAATTCTTCTTATTATTTCTTTTTTAATGATGATTTAAAAAGAATGATGTTTTAGCATTTAATAAAAAATATCTTAAATGTTGAATGTTACAAATGTATAAATATCACAGAGGCTTCAAATTCGAATCGTCGATCACAAAAGCATCGGGAATGAAACTGTGCGTCATAGTAGTAAAACAAGTTTAAAATAAATCAATTAATCATTAATTTAATGCTTAAAAATGGCGTAATTCAAGAAAAGCGTCTTATAAAAACTGCCTCCAAAACAAAAACCAGTATGTGAGATGAAGAAGCCATCAACAGAATATAAACGAACCACATTTGACTTAAGGTCGAAGTGAGGGTGGCAGCAATGTACGGAGATGGAATAGTTGCGCAACAGCTGCCGATGATCATTACGGCTCCAATCTTTCCAGTTATCGGTGTCGTTTCAGATATCCACAGAACGTTTGCTGGAAAAGTAGTTGAGACGCCGAATCCCGCCAACGCAGCACTAATCCAGGCAACGGCTTGCCATTCATTTACTAACAGCATGGACAAATGGGCCGCTGCCGTCAGCATGAGGTTGAAGCAGAGCATTTTCGCAGGCGACAGCCACAAGGAATTGAAAATGCCGGCTATTCTACCTGCAAAATGTGCTCCAAAGTACACTGACAGTAACAAACTGGACTTCATGACTGTCCATTCCAGGTGCTTCATGGCGAACGAAACGAGGAACAAAATCGGCAAGAATTCAGAATATAGGTTCAGCATAGTGAACAAAAAAATGAAAACCACGTGGACAACTGTAAACTTTGAACGTTTAACTTCTTTCTCGCACTGCTTGACTTCCGACCTCTGAATCTCTGCATTTTGAGGAGAAATTTTCAGAAGCTCTTGAGCAGATTTGGTCTCCAAACAGACATCCGTATTTAGAATGTGCGTACTCCTCGAATTACTTCTGCCAATGAGGTTTTTAATGGCGAGTACCAGAAACGGGATGTTTGCAATAAATGCAATAACTCCCAAAGTCAGAAATGCAAATCTGGTCTTAGCTATGCTTTCTTCTGAACTCAGACAACCGCCCAAAGTGAAGGCCTTTGAGATGTTTTTGTCTTCCTCTAAGGTCCAGCTCTCATTGACGAAGGGGGAGATGAAAGTATTTGATGTTTCTAGTGTTTCAAGTTCACAAAGGAACAGCTTTATGACCATGGGTCCAAAAATACCGGCAAGAGACCAAATTGCATGCATTCCTTGAAGGAGGGGCTTCTGTAATTTGTGACCATCCCAGAGTCTGACACAATACGACTGTCCGGCTGTGAATGGAAGACAAGAATCACTATCGAATTGCTAAAATTGTCGGAAAATCAACAACTAAAAGACAAAACCTGCATCGTCAAATCCGAATGCTAGTTCGTGAGCCACCATGGCTGCGATAAATACGATGAAGTTTTGGCTGTAAGCTGCAACGACAGATGAGGCTACCCCCATCAGATTAAAAGCTGCAAACAGGACCTCTGGATTGGACCTGTCGAACAAAAGGGCACAAACTACAGCCCCAGAGAGATACCCTACGCCCGAAGCGACTACAGACATGGATACCATTTGTGCACTGGAGTCGAACAGCTTCTCCAGGTGGACAAAGGTTGTACCAAGAAGTGGAGACGATAAACCCTGTTGATGGACAAATGAATGGATGCTTAAGTTTGAACTATTTTTATTATTTACGAAAGTTTCAGGATGTTAAGTTGCACTGGTATTGTGGTGAAATACCTTCCGCAATGGAATAAAATATATCGGCGATTATGGATGATTCATATTTATGAATATTTTATGACTATAACAATGTAGTAGGATTTATCTCTAAATGTTGCTCAGGCCGTTTTTATGCTTAGCAAAGCTTAGATATATTCAACATAAACAATGAAATAGGCAATAGAAACATACGAGGTCTTTCAAGTGCAAAGTGCAGTGCATGACAAATGACAAGTATGTTAAGGATAAATCACCATCATTAAGAAGGTTGAGAACAAAGCAACAGTCTTCATCCGCCTGGATCTTCTTTCCTCTCTTTCCGAACCTGATCTAGCCAAGACAAACAGTTAAGTATTACCGAACAACAGCAACTAGCTAGCCAGAATAAACATTCAATCAATACTCTAGTAGAAGAATAGGTTGATTATTAAATAGAGATAAAAAAATGTTCAAAGCTCACCGCCATCGGACATTTGCTTTAAATCCTGAATGTTTTTTGTCGCAACATCGCTCTTAGCCAATTCGATCGTCATTGTGTTGAAGATACTCTTTCATGAAACACCGTCGATACACAGCAACAGCTTGTTTTATACCAGCCAAAGATGCACAAGTGTTCGGCCTGACTTTCAAGGTCTCTTTACATGTGTTGATGTAAATAGCATTACTAGAAGCATTCTAAAGTGCTGGGCTCAGCTTAATGTGAGCTATTGTATGTATTTGTGGCTTGCATCTTTTGCGTGCCTCTGCTGCTATTGTTGTTGGACATAATGATTCAGCAATTGGTATAGCCCTCAGGACCACCGATTGCGCTCCTTGCCTTGAAGTTTGGCACTTTTAGCATCGATCTCCCATTTAATCATTTAAGTTGTATTAAGAATTCGAGGTATTTTAAGTTTTATAGCTTTTCATTTTATAACTTGAGATGAAATGTGGACCTTGACCTGATAGATGTTCCTCAAAACTATCAAGCAACAACAACGTTCACATACGCGATTCAAGGCTACAAAGGATCTTACCGACATTGATTTTGTTGGTTTGATTATTTGTTTTGATCGAACTCAAAATCAGTCGACGAAGGAGAAGTATCGTCAGAATGATCACTTTGATAGTTACATGACATGTTTTTAATGTTATTATCGAACGTTATCGACTAAATTTTGTTCTGTCAGGGTCAGTTTTGACCTGCTCGTGTCGGTTAATGCTATTTTAAACCTCTGAAATTTAAATTATAAACGGCCTATATCGAGTTTTTTTTATCTCATCTAAGTTTTATTTCGTCGACTTTATGGAGATTTTTATGGTCGCGTTGTTGTTACTGGGTACAAACCTAGATCAACCAACATTCAGACTTTAATTTATTCATTATTCATACTAATTAATTAATTATTGAAATCCATACAAATGCCTAGACAATAGTTCAAAAGTTGAAGGCCCAAGTGCAAGTGATTGAAAAGTGTGCTCTAATGCGAGTACAAATTTATCAGAGCCTATTAGCGTTGTAATAATTACTCTTCTAATCACTATTTATCTCTAATTATCGAACAACTCCTACCAAGTTCCAGATCAGGATTTGTCATTTACTTTGGATGCCATTCAGAAGCTCGTCAAAGTCACATTGGCAGTCCAGTTAAGCGTATAATGACTCGTGTCAAGTGCTGATAAGCTGAAAAATGATCTACTATTTATTATTATTTATTACCATTAAGTTATCATTTTGATAATTACCTCTTATTTCCATTTATTCAAACGATGTCATTATGAGGTCCGGTCTCATCATGCGCAAGAATGAAAGTTTTGAGTGTAAACATTGAATAACATTGATTTTGTTTCTTCCTCTTTATTGAATATTTCGAATTTATTTTATTCAAGAAAATATTATTCGTTCATGAATAAGGATTGAATTTCTCTACATATTTTAATAAACGACAAATTGAAATTTCTACGATCGCAAGATGGAGCCAAGAAAGCTAATTTCTTCTGTCTTGAAGCTGCAACTAACGAAACAATAATATTATAAATATAACAAAATATTAAAAACTCTGTAAGTTATTAATAATACATAAATAACTTGAATAATAATAAAAACAATGCTTTGTATATTATATTTTTTATTATTTATGTTGTTAGCTGCAAATATTTATGACATTAAAAAAAAAAAATTGCTTATTTTCTCTCGCTAAATAATTTTTAAAATAATTTTTGTGTAAATTCCTTTTGCATTAGTAAGTCTAAATTTAAATACATTCTGCCATGAGTAAAACAACCACGAGATGATGTCGACTTGACGGTGAAGATGACGATAATATTAGTCGTGCGATGATGATGACGATGATTCATCAGATGAAGATGATGATGATGATGGTGATAATAATTATGGTGCAGTTTGGCATTCTATTTTTAAATGGTTAAAATGGTTTAAATGAACGCTGAAGCACTTGAAGATTTCCAACCTGTTGGCAATTAGCAACGATTTAAGAGATTGTTGTTCTTCTTCCATGTTGACGATATTACTCGTGATAATTATTTTTTAATATTTTTTGTTATTTTTACGAGAGCAATCCGGATGTTCCGCCAGTTGATGGTTTTTCTGCTGGACTTCCTCAGGCTTAAAATAATCTCTGAGAAATTGATTCCTCTTGCTTTGTTTTTGCTTACATTTTTATTTAGAATCGTCGACTTAAATGTTTAAATGTCTTATTTACAATTTGTATGCTAATTTATTTTTGAGTAATTCTTAACCTTTCATTTGTCAATATCAACTGTTAATAAAAAAAAATCATAATACATTCGTTTAACAAATTAAAACATAGAATGATTGAGATGAAAATGTGGAAAAACATTAGCGTTCAGGATTGAGCAATCATCATCTGATTGTGATTACGTATTACTTTCAGCAAAAAATAAAAATATAAAAATGAACACATGGATTATTCATCGGGGAGATGCACATTTTCCACTTGCAAACATGAGATGACTGCGGGTAAAGATTACTTCGTGTTTTTGTATCACGTGTGATTTCATCACAGCACGTAGCTTGGGCGTTTTTAAAATGAGATAACCATAATTATCGCTGTGGTTTTATAAGCCTAAGAATAACTGTCGCCAGAGAAATGAACTATTCCAATTACAGTTATTGACAGACAAATATTAGTCTGACGTGACAAAAAGTGGATGATGCTTTTAGTTTTCTGAAAATATTCTCACCCCCAGCAACTCTTAAAAATGATCTCACCCATGACGTTTTGAAAGCTGATTTGGGACGTATAGATTACTTTAACAAGAGCAGCTTTCATAGTATTCGGCGTAGTATGCGAATGAGGATATTAACTGTATTTCGACTTCGTAGCTTCATAGTATTAGACTTAACNCATTCATCATCATCATCATCATCACATCATCATCATCATCATCACTGTCGCTATCATCATCATCATCATCATCACTATGATTATAATAATAATACTAGCGTTTTTTAAACCGGCTTCGCCCGTCATAAATTAAAACTCACTGTTTATCCATCATAATTAATTTTATTCATCACGTTATCATTTACGTCCTTCAAATTTCAGCCAGCTACTCGCCCTCAGCGAACTGGGTGATTGGGACGGTGCTCCCACAACGGGACTCGAACCCGTGTTGCCATCTTGAGAGGAGAGATCTCGAACGTAAGATCTTGTGGGAACAAGACGCTCATTGATTTCAGTAATCCTCGGATTTAAAACTCGCATGCGATGTAGGAAAAGGTGAATGTTGGAAAAATTGAAACTTGGAAGAACTGAAAATAGCAAAGTAGTTGACCTGAGAATGACACAGAGAATGACGTGTGCAAATTTCAAGTCGCTACCGATCACCGTTTGGGAGGAGTTCTTGGGACAGACAGACATACGCATGAACTTTCTGTTTTACATTGTAGATATTGATGATACTTAGTATGCATGACCTATTAATGCAAGCTCATTAATATATATTATTAAACATCATTACAACGTCAGTATTTGCAAACACTCTCATGAATATTGATGAGGTTAAAAATATACCTGAAAAGATGGAAAGAATCCACCATGAGGAATTAATTAAAGGTGTGAACTGCCAGGTCATCATTTGTGAGGTCTCTAAATTCTGGGGAGAAATGGATGGATGGATGGATGGATGGATGGATGGATAGATGGAAGGAAGGGTGGACAGATGGGTGGATGGTGGTTAGAGGGCGAATGATGATATGTAACATTTGTTTGTTCAAGTCTAACAAATGGTGATGAATGGATGAACGTAATGATGATGGATGGAAAGGTGGCTAAGAAATCGAAGATAGATTTGTGGGTTTAGAATGATGTATGGATTATATATCTACGGATGCAAGGAAAAGTGGATTGATGAATGAATGGGTGGATGGACAGATGGATTAATGGATGGATGGATGGTCGGGTGGATGTTTGGACAGACGGATGGATGTACTGACAAATGGGTGGATGGAAGAATGGTCAGATGAAACGCTGGACAGATTAAAACCATGCTCCTGACTCCAAACGATTGAACACATGCAACCAATTATAGCTCCTCCCACTCTTCAATCATCAATTTGAACTTTGAACTCGCACCTGCACTCTCAGGTAACGTGGAACAATTTAATGGCGGCTAAGGAAAGGAAAGGTGCCTTGGAAAGGTTTTATTGGTGCTATCATTATTATTATTATTATTATTATTATTATTATTATTATTATTATTATTATTATTATTATTATCAGCAGCAGCAGCAGTAGTAGTAGCAGTAGCAGTAGTAGTAGTAGTAGCAGCAGTAGTAGTAGTATTATTGTTGTTGATGTTATTATTATGAGACAATCTCATACGCTAAAATAATTGCTCTCGCCTGTCTTACATTAATTGTGTTGATGTAAACATAACCTTATAAGAATATACAACGGGACGTCGTAAGATGAAATTTGACTTCAGATAGCATTAATCGTTTGCTATGTGGTTAATAAATGTCAAACAAAATACATTTTAGGTCTGGACAAATAAAATCACTCGTCGTCGTAGAAAAAAACGCACCCTAAGAGAAACGCTTGAAATTGTTTATTTTACATTATGCCGGTAAACATAGAAGTTACCGGAACTGCTTACACGGAAAGTGATTCGGATGATCAAAGCGGCGGAAGATATGGCGATTTTGGAGGCGGCAACGTTAACGAAAGTGCAGCAGACGACATGACTGAAACAGATTACAGTCCTGTTGAGAAGGACGCCGCTCAAGAAGCCACACAAGAAACAGAATACAAATGCGGATGGGGATTCATAACACCAACATTTTTGCAAAAATGTCTAAAAATTGAAGTTTTCCTGGTAACTTGCTGCTGCCTTGCCTTTGCACAAGTAAGCTTTTTTTGTATTTCAAAAAGTCCTTTTATCGTTTGCGGTTGAATTTTTTTCAAATCTAGGGTCTGGTCGTGAATGGTCTTGTCAGCGTAGTTTTATCGACAATTGAGAAGAGGTTCGAACTGAATAGCGTGCAGAGTGGCATCATAGCGATGGGATACGACATTTCTTCCATACTCTGCCTCATTCCAGTCTCCTTCTATGGCGGACTCAGTCACAAACCCAGGTGGATCGCCAGCGGATCTTTAATCATGGGGTACAACATTTTACAATCTACATTTGTACTCTTAGTATTAAAAATAGTAATAAAAGTGAAGAATATGATGGTAATGTTCCAGATTATTTTAGTTTCTCCTTCAAAATCTCGCAGGATTGCCTCGTTGATATTTGCCTCTCCACATTTCATGGCTGGCGACTACTCCTACAAGATAGTCGAAGATCAGGTTAAATTGTGCGGCTTTACCGAGGACTTGAAATGCTCCCCAACTGACGAAAGCACAACCGAGAAAATGTCTTCCAGTAACTACATGTACGTAATGCTCTTTGCCCACATGTTGCACGGCGTTGGTGCTTCGCCGGTGTTCACCTTGGTGGTGACCTTTATCGATGAGAATACCCCGAAGAAACACACCCCCACCTACCTTGGTCAGTCTGGGGGAGAATTTTAACTCTCTCCTTTTGTTTTAGACCATGATTTTTGCGTCGTTTTTATTTATTATTTATTTAACCACGCCATATTTCTGAAGCGATTTTCAAGATGTCGTCCTAGAAAGGTTTTCTGCCTGCTTCGATAATTTCTTTCATAAATCTTGGAGCGTCACTCCCTGGAAATGCTTGTCGTCTGAAATCATTACATTTTGATCACTGAGTCATTTCGCTTAACTGTGACTGGAGGTTTCAATCTGTAAGCATGAAACTCCTTCAAATGATAATTTACCATCCTCCAATAAGCATTATTGCTTTATATATAAATATAAAAAAATAATAATAAGCAAATTATTCATTTTAATTATTTAATTGTTTACTAATGATTATTTAATAAATATTTAATTATTTACCGATTACTTACTTTCAACAGCAATCTACTACTCTATGGCACTGGTTGGACCAGCCGTTGGTTACATCCTTGGTGGTGAAATGTTGAAATACTTTGTGGAAGTTGGCACAGAGTTGTCATAAGTTTTACCTTGTTATTGTTGTCTCCATGGCTTTCAAATTGCTCATTTTTATCAAATTTCAAGTTTTATTAGGGATGTAACAGTCGAAATCATCTTAGTTGTGCAAAGGACTTTAATCAAATAAATAAAATAAGGATGCAATAGCGCAACAAAAAATCAGAATAAAGCAGGTGCGCACTGGATCAGAGTTAAAATTACAGATGGTTTTAGAGTTGTAAATAATTATGTTATATAATAATTATATGCAGATTATTATCATCATCATTATCGTTATTATTATCATTATTAATTACTTATTATTGCTACTATAATTATCAATCCACGGGGATGTTGGAGTGAATAGAGCGTTTGTCAACCGCAGGACCTCGCTGACACCCGACGACCTCCAGTGGGTGGGGGCCTGGTGGATTGGCTTTCTCGTTTCTTCCATCATGCTTTTCATCGTTACCGTGCCGCTGTATGCATTCCCAAGGGAGATGCCAGGTGATTTTTCCATCTCGCAAAAAAAAAAAATACAAAACAAAAAAGTGATGCACAGATTTTAAGAGACTTTTGACTATTTTGGTCCTGAGATTTTCTGAGTTTGACTTCAGCAGAGGATTAGAATCTGTAAAATGGATGCTAGAAATTCCTATCGCATTCCAAAAACATATTTTATTCTTTTGGGGACGACTTAATCGTGGGACCGCAGGATAGTAACGAGTTGGGAATAAGATCTCAAATTGATGGAATTAATTGCACACTAATGTCGAAACGTTTGGAACGCGTGAACGACTTTAGGAAGGTCAAAAGTGGAACTGGAAAAGAGGATACAGAAGATCAAAATTATGGAGGACTTTGGCAAGAATGAAAGCAAACTCATGCCACTACACTTGTTCGACTCGATGAAGATACTTCTCCTCAATCCAGTCTTCGGAATGATCAATCTTTGCTTTGCAGCCGAGGGTTAGAATTATCATCATGTTGTCGTCGTCGTCGAAAGTCATCACCATCATCACCATCATCGTCATCATGCTGTTGTCGTCGTCTTTATCATTGCTATTATCATTATCATCACGTTATTATTACTATTATTATTATTTAAATAAGTAAGTTAGTAATGAATTAAATTCATCACACGATTAATTTCTCAGGTGCTCTGGTCAGTGGCTTCGCAACGTTCGCGCCAAAATTCGTGGAATCGTCGTACAACGTCCCCGTCTCTGCAGCAGCACAACTTATAGGTTAATTGAGGACAAATTGTTTTCTACCTTCTCGACCTTACAACGCCTCATGCTTTTGTACTTCGTAGGAATTATGGAATTATTATTTTTTTTTTTTTAGATTTCTCTTTCGATTTTTAGATTTTCTGTTTTTTAATGGGGTGGTTTCTGGAAAATTGTTTCTTGACAATGAAGAGAATGAAGAATGTTTATTTTTTTAATGGATTTTATCATTATTATTATTATTGTTGTTGTTGTTGTTATTGCCATTGTCATTTTATTATTAATATTGTTATTGTTATTGTTATTATTATTATTATTATTATTATTATTATTATTATTATTATTATTATTATTCGTATTAGTAACAATATTGGAAAGGAGCGCTATATANGTTGTTTTTGTTGTTTTTGTTGTTGTTGTTGTTGTTGTTGTTGTTGTTGTTGTTGTTGTTGTTGTTGTTGTTGTTGTTGTTGTTGTTGTTGTTGTTGTTGTTGTTGTTGTTGCTAGCGGCATAAATAATTAATTTTTTTTTTATATTTCGTTTGACGTCGTCACAGCATTTGTAACTCGATATCTTAGGTACTTTACTGTCAGTTAGCGTCAGATTGTTTGCTGTTCATACTGCTCTTGACTTCATTTTCAAAACCCCTCAGTCTATCACCCACTCATGATTGAGGTCAGTCTTAGTAAAATTTTAAAGCCCCCAGAATAGGCGCTATATAATTGCTTAAGCTCCCCCTGACGAAAAAGCATGATTTTATCTTTATATTTTTTATTTAACTGGTAAATCATGCAAGATCAAAATCCCTAGTCAAAAAATGTCCTCATTTCCTCATCATATTAATATTGTTTTAATCCAAGTTCATCATTGGTTCTACAACAGCAACAACAGTCTGTACTTGTTGAATTCGTAGCACATCGTCATCATCTCAACATCCGTTTTATAGGCGTATGCACCATAGCCTCAGGGGGTACGGGCATCGTGATAGGGGGGTACGTCGTCAAGCGGTACAACATGGGAGGGCTGGCCTCGCTCAAAGTGAGTCTCGTCGTCATAGCCTGGGGACTCATCCTAGGTTTGTTGTTGTTGGTGAGATGCCATGACGTTAAATTCGCCGGGATCAATTTCCACCATGGGGAGATCCTAAACACGTAGGTTCTAATCAGCGTTCTGATCGTTGCGAACATTGAACTTGTCCATTGAACTTTGACCTTGTGTTTCCACTTATCTCAGCTCGTTATCCACCGAGATCAACCTGACTGCATCCTGTAACGTCGACTGTCGCTGCTTGCGGACTGACGTGGACCCGATTTGTGGTCCAGATAACGTCAACTATGTGTCCGCATGTCATGCCGGATGTAAAGAGATTCAGAAGCCTCAGGATGGAAGCAAAAAGGTTTTAGTTCGATAATTTATTTATTTTTTGTTTATTTTATTTTATTTATTTATTTATTTATTTGTGTTTAGAGTGTTTCTCGTTCTGACACGTCTTACGTGTTTATCATTTTTTGAGGTTGTTGGACTGAGTGAAAATAAACAATGAAAGCCATGGTTTTACTTCTATTGAACCTCTTCAAAACAATATTAGATCATTATTTATTATTAGTCCTTACTCAGGAATCAGTTCGTATTATCCCAAAGTGTCAGTCACGGTTCATGAATAACAAGTTGTTACTTTTAATTTTGTGCATAATTAATTAATGCAAAATATAATGACAATGTCGATTTAATTAAAATGTAATATGTAATTTTGGTCACGTGACAATCTGAAATCTATAACTGCAAAATTCCAGAGGTACAAAAATTGTTCTTGCATCGATGCGTATCTTGGAAATTCCAAACGACCCGGGAACTACTCGGCGGTTCAGGGCAGGTGCGTGGACAAGTGCAACCTGCTGACCCTCTTCATGGTCTCCTATTCGATCATCATCTGTCTGACCTTCGTCATCTGTACCCCCATTCTAACCGCAACTCTCAGGTTGGATGCGAACATCCAACATCATCAATGGCTACGATGTTGTTGTTGATGACGACGACGACGACGACGACGACGATGATGATGATCGCTTAACTTTTTAGAGGTCGAAATATATTATACTAGCTCACAGCAGCCCGAATGAGATTTTCATTTTATTGAACCACCCAGAATCGAGAGTTAAAAATGAAATATTTTAAGATAAAATAACCTCCCGCATGTTCGTCATGGGGGGGTGGTCCCGCATTTTAGAGGAGACAAAACGGGAAGTAATGATCAATAATATGACTATAATATAATGATTATAGTAATTAGTGAATAGCCGCCGCCCGCCCGCTCTGTTTGCAAGTTCAGAATTACAAATTTCAGGTGCGTTCCAGAGAATCAGAAACCGTTGGCCCTGGGCTGGCAGATGGTTGTAACTCGGACATTAGGTTGGCGGGTGATGATGGAGATATTAATTTGTTTTTTTCAGTCTTAATTTCGTAATAATTTTAATTGAAAATTATCTTTTCAATCACTCAGACAGTTGATTGTTATTATAAACCAATATTTATTTTTATATTAACTCTGATTATCACATTAATAATTCTTTACTAAAGTTCTTTTTCCTTTAAGTATTTATAAACTAAATTATCTTGTTTAATTATTACATTGGGTAATCCCGTAATGAATAACAATTAGTGATTGATCATTTAAACCAAAGTCAGAGAAAAATGATCACAACATGCCGTGGCATTTCATTCAGGTATGATTCCCGCTCCTTTAATCTTCGGCGCCGTCATTGACAGGACTTGCCTGTTCTGGAAGCTAGAGGCCTGTTCGAACAGAGCTGGTGCCTGCCTCCTCTACACTAGCGAGCAAATGGGGGTCTACATTTTCAGCATCGTACTGTTTTATAAGAGTCTCTCCCTCCTATTCGTAGTTCTCGCTTACTTGCTGATGAAGCGCATGGTAAAGTTATCCTCTAGTAATATTCAGAACGCATAGAGGAAGCATTTACATCTGCAGTTTTTTTATCCTAAGGGTGTTCGTTTCGTGGCCGGGTCGTTCCGGGCGCAGAATTTATTTTTAATTCGTGACCGTGCCTACTTTTTCAAAGGATAATAGCCCGTTTTAATAAAATCACATTATGAATGGCACTAATTGCTCATTTGATCGTCCTCTGAGTAACTGTTTCAAATTCTCGGAATATTTTTTGACGGTAAAAAAATTGGAAAACATGCGATCTGGTTTTTATTTATCTATCTCGGAGAATGAATCTGTTTAGAAACATCCTGACCTCTATGACCTGCAGAGCATCTTACGGAGCTTGAGTTCGATGTCCCCCGTTTTTCGAAGTTCAATCAAAACCGATAAACCTAAGAAAAGATCATTTTATGTTTTAAAGCTAGAATTACAAATAACTTAAAGGTCTGGGCGTTTTGTAAAAAATTTGACTTTGTTTACATGAAGTTGAATAGAGCAATCAATCTCACTTTTAATCGCTTCCACGATGCGATGACGTGTTCAAAGAATTTTGACGTTAACCACCTATCGGAGCATTTTTAAGTAAACAGCTTTCAGTTTTGCTCTATCAATTTACGAAACAATTCGCTCGATTGTACACTTCCATGCATCATTGAATTTATATGGATTTGGTTGGATGTGCATGCTTCTACTAAGGTTATAAGACTCTCTTCATCCTACAACGAGGTACAATGGCGTCGCGTCAGTCAAAAACTCCAACTATCGAAAAGCCAAAGAAGGGACCGACTGGAATACAGGTATCAAGAGTTCCAGTGTGTTCGTGAGCGTGGAATTTAGTTAGAATTGATCCACGGTTGAATGGTTTCAGAAAAACGCTCCTAAGACCGGCATTAGGCGAAAATCAGTTTCTCATCAGCCAGATTCGGCCTCTAAAACCGGAACAGAAACCGATGATTCACGTGACTCGCCGAGGCAGGACATGTCTAAATCCTCAACTGACGTTAAGTCGCCTACTGGAACTCCACCACCAAATGCCAATGCTCGAGTATATGCCAGAACCAGGCAGGTTTCCTTAACTTCCTGACGAGCGAACGGTTGAATTGAATTGTCGTAAACTCCTGAAATTCTGAAATGTACTTCATTTATATAGCGCCATATGCAATTCGTTGTGCACAAATAGTCTGTTGTAAGATTAAAAGTAATTTGTAAGTCCAGTTATAGTCTTAAATTCTTATAACAATAATGTGATCCACTTTAAGCAATTTCTTTTCTTTCTTTTTCAGCAACAACGAACCTTCAGGGGTAAAAGTGAGTTTTCTAAAAGACAAAACTCCAACCAGTGATCAGATAACGAGGTTGGTTTGTAATTAACTTAATAAGTTTATTTTTGACAATTTTGTTCATTTACAATATTGACGCCAAGACGTTAATGGCGCCAAGATTGTTAATGCTTCCGTTGAGAATCTCGTAAGCAGATGAAAGGATCATAAGTCAATTCGTTACAAATGATTAAATTACAGTGAAAATTATTGTTATACTAAATCTATTTTGTCCATCCATTGTTTTCAGCTCGAAGAGGTTGTCTCCTGTTACTGGTGACCCGGCAGATTTAAATCCTGAGGAAATGGAAGTCCAGCCTCCAAAGGTTGTCATTCCGACTTTCAGGAAAGGATCTGCTTCCATGAGTTCAAATAAAAACAAATTGCCCATTCGCTTGGTTAAGAACAAATCAGCTGATAACGAAGCGGAAAAGAATTTGCAGGTTGAGGCAAAGAAGATCCCACCAGAGGTAAAAAAGAACTTGCCCATTGAAGGAAAGAAGATCTTGCCGACTGAAACAAAGAAGAATTTGCTGACGGAAACGAGGAGTTTACTAACTGATGCCAAAAATGTAAAAGTTGAAGCGAAGAAGAATCAACTTATTGGAGCAAATAAAAGTATTACTGCTAAGCAAACACGAATCTCGATGAAAGACACGAAGAAGCCGCCGATCGTGATTAAAAGGGCAGCTTATCAATCAATGTCAACAACTCGGAGCCGAGGAATAGAATCAAGTTCAGCTCAAACGACCCACGCGTCGGACTGAACAACTCTTCGGACAGGAATAACAACCAGGTCAACGAGGACGAAGACGAGGGAGAATCCGCCGCACCCGAGGATGGTGTTGCCGAAACTTCGGAAGCTGCAACCGGAGTAGAAGAAGAAGAGCCCCCAGCGGAACAAACCGAAGAAACGTCTCCCGCTGAGCCAACCGAAGCTGAAAAATCTGAGGCTCCTGAGGGCGAGGAAGCTGAAGTGGTTGAACCAGAAATTGAGAAAATC
Organism: Hirudo medicinalis; assembly: GCA_011800805.1. Classification (NCBI taxonomy): domain Eukaryota; kingdom Metazoa; phylum Annelida; class Clitellata; order Hirudinida; family Hirudinidae; genus Hirudo; species Hirudo medicinalis. The sequence goes on along the minus strand of MPNW01000238.1, from coordinate 82,992 downwards.
GTTGAGGAAGGCGCTGAAGCATCGGTGGTCTCTGAAAAAGAGGAATCTAAGAAGTCGAAAGGAAGTGGTAAATCGAAATTATCCGCTGGAGGAGAAAAAGTATTACCGGCAGGCGATTCCGACATACTTAACGTAATTAGCACAGCCAAATCGGCAGAGGATGCAGGTCCACACAGATCACCAAACGAAAACTTTATCAAGTAAGGTTTAATGTTCCTAGCAACTAATGACGAATAATCCCCTTCTTTATGTTTTATTAACCGCATTCAGTAAATCATTTTTACTCATGTCAGAAATTAAGTACTACTTTTACAGTTTGGTGTATGGAATAGAAGTCTACGAGCTGTGTGGTAAGGGAAACTACATCACGCTAAAAAACACATCTGGCGAGGTTGGCAGAAAACTTTTATAACTATGTCTTTAGTTATACGTTTTTTCTCAGACGAATAACTTTTTAGGATGTCAATATGCAAAACACCCTCATAATCCAAAAATACGAAGACTCTCCGTATGCAGTCTTCAAATTTCCTCTCGAAGAGGTACTCGTTGAACCTGGAAAAACGGTGACCGTCTGGAGCGGTGAGGCTGAAGGTAAAAAGGATAACGTACCGACCGATTACATTTTCGAGGCTCAAAAATACTGGGCAGGTGACATAAATAAAGTGAAGATCATAGTCAGCGAAATTGAAGAAGGGGTCAGTATCTTTTCCTTCATTAAATTTTGATAAGCGTTTCCGATAATTTACTCTCAACACCTTGCTTGTCTTGTAAATACAGCAACAATAATAATGCTACGAATTTAAAATTTAAGACAGCGCTAACTAACGAAACAATGGTTTCGTCGTTACTGCAGATATTTCAGTACTTGACGTCACCTAAGATAACACCAGTTCCCAAAAAGTCAAAAGCCGAAGGAGAGGGTGTGAAAGCCGAAGGAGAGGGTGTGAAAGCCGAAGGAGAGGGTGTGAAAGCCGGAGAAGAATCGAGAAGTGGTGCAGAGGTTACGAAAGTCGGAGGAGAAGATACGAGAGGCGGAGAAGAGGATGCCAAGAGCGGAGGAAAGGAAAAGAAAGGAAGCAAGGGCTTAGGACCTTGTGGAGGAATGATGGGCGGAGACGGGAGAGTTACTTGCGAAAGCTTGGACTCAATGTCTTTCGGAGAAAATCAAACTCAAGGAAGACCTAAATCTTATGGAGACGAAAGGTCAAAACCACTGAGTCCAAAAAAATCTAGGATCTGCGAGGTAAATTCATGTCGAGGATGTTATTCGATACCGATTTTAAAGTTAAATTTTAAATTTTTAAAGTTTTTCTCTCTTCTAAAACAATCTCTTCTTTTCGAATGCAGCTTAAAACATTTGACTTATCCACGATATGTGACGATTTCGATACAAGGGACAAAGACGGACTGACCAACTGCATACTATGCTCGTGTCTCGTTAAGAAGCCCATTCGCCATCTTGAAATAATGTGCGAGGACGACGACGATGGCGAAAATATGGCGAAGGTTACCCAATACTCATCAGAGGGCCCGTCAGACAACGATGATCCTTGTGAAAAATATTGTAAGATGATGAAAGCGAAGAATAAAGAAGAGCATGCCGAATTGCTTGACGACGTGGCAAGTAACAGAAGCGTTGAGGCTTGGGGAAAGCCCCAGGTAGACTTCGGTAAAGGCAAAGACAATGACGGTGATAAAAAGCCACAAAAAAGCCATGACGATGGACATCGTTTGGACGACAACTTTTGCAAAGAATTCGGCTGCGCGAAAAAGGACACGGGCGGAGAGTCGGAAAATGAAAAAGAAGGAAACGCAAAAGAAGAAGATGGGGGCGACGCAAGCGGTGGGAACAATTTTGACAAGTTTAACAAGTTTATGAAAGACATTTGCAACGAGTTTAACATGGACTTCAGCAAGGACAAATCGGAAAAAAAATCAGGCGATGGTAAAAAATCCGGTGGAAATAAAAGTTTAGCTGCTGATAATTCCTGCTCGGTCATCTGCAAGAGGAATGGCAACGGTCGAAAGCAAGGCGATGAGGGCGAATCTCCAGGTAAGTTCTCTGCTCCAGTTCAAGATAACCAGGCCATCAAGGATCTTTGTAATAGCATCAAGGGCTTCAGCAGGTCCAACGGTGAGAAAGTAGACAAGTCCGATGACCTCGAAAGGGTAAAAAAACCAAGAGTCGCAAAGACATCAATGATGACGATTCATGCAGGGGAATGTGCAATAAAAAAGACAAAGGCAATGAAGATGTCGACGATTCTGGCTCAGATTATCACTCGAGCTCTCGCACGAAAATGACCAAATCCAGGGGCAACCGTGACAATGATTCATGTAGCAAAGCTTGCTTGAAGAAAGGAAACAATTCTGATAGTGACCATGATAATGGAAAAGGTAGAAAAGGTCATGATTCTGACGACTCTTACGGCGGTGGTGGTTACAAGAACACGAAGCAGAGGGGTTCTTATCAAAGAGATTCCTGCTCCAACTTATGCTCAAAAGGAAAAGGATCAAATGGAAGTGATTCCCACGAAAGAAATGGCACAAAAGGGCATGGGAGATCATCTGGTAACATCTGTGATGAGTTGTGCCATGGAACAAAAAAGAGTTCTACATTTCCAAATGATGAAGATTTCTACAAAGAATTTTGTGAGTCCTTAGAAAAGGAAAAAGGAGAGGATACTGATTGCTCCAAATTCTATTTCTGTGGCTCATGCAACAAAAATTTTTCCAACTGTGATCCGCTGACACAAGAGGAAATACTGGAGATGGAAAAGAAAAAAAAACAAGATGAGGAAGATGCTACTGTGAGGAGATGTTGCAAAATGGATTCGATTGACATTAAAACCAAGAGATTTTTGAAAGACAATGATTGTAGAATCAAGTCTAATGATTCAGATTGCGAGGATCCGCTACTGGAGAAAATAAGCAAACTACTCTCAGAAGGCAATTTTTCCTGCGATGGAAAGTCAAAGTGGGAATTTCAAGAAACTAATCAAGTACTGAAGACTGCTGATCAACTGTGCAGAGAGACGCTGCCAAAGGAGGAGCTCGATTGCTCAACTCAATGTAAAGACACCTTCACAGAGAATAAGTACAAATTGGGGATGGCTTTCTTTGGAGAAAAAGAAAAGGAATGCTGCGAAAGTGATCTTTGCGAGTTACTGGGAAAGCTCAAACAGTTTCGCGAGCTTCGAGACGTCGACGTTTCGGAGAGCGAAGAGTCGGACACCGAGGAATGTCCGGTCTCGAACAGTCCGGTCTCCACTAATCCAATGTTCGATCTGGATGCCTTCATGTCAGACAACTTCGACGAATGCTTGGAGGGAAATCGACCAGAGGTCAAAAAACCTGCCAAGAAGAGCATTGACAATAAAAACAAAAACAAGAACCACTGCAACGGACAACATGAATTCAACTTCGACGAAGATTTGGATACAGATTACGAACCAACTTCCACTAGCAGATGGATGTGGAACAGCTTGAAGTCTTTCTACTCCTCTTAAAGTGAAAGATAGTAAATCTAAACCATTTTAGGAATGAGGAGGTATTTGTGGCACATTTAGATATCAAGCAGACAAGAGTTAGAGAACTTTGCAATTAAGTTTTGCAATGAATCACAAACTAATGCCACGTTACAGACAAATTTCAGATAGCTATTTAGTAGAAACATGAACAAATATGTAAGAAACACTTAAATAAAAATTTACACAAAATGTTATATAATCCTAAGTGTTAAGGCCACAGAAAATTTGTTCAAAAAAAAATTGAAAAACTCAAAAACTGATCCACTTTAATGTGTCAAATAAAAATTGCTACAATAAAATATGGAAATATTTTGGATATATTTGTTTGAGTCTTGCCCAAGCTGTCTAATGTCCCAAACAAAACTAGCAGATGTCAGCTAAATCGACTATTGTGCAGAAATCCCAAAATAATGCTTAATTATTAAGGATTCTGTGAAAATGCTGGCATGTTCAAAAATTTGTAGTCTACAAAATATATTTCTTTTAAAATATTGGATGTCATTTTGTGCCCCTGTTAAAAAAACAACCATTCTTGTCATTCTGTTGCAACTATCACATCTCAGGATTCTTCAAAACAGCCACAAGTATCAAAGTCACCACGACTGCTACAAACAAAGCACTTGATATAACACATTTTACAGTTTCTTCTGTTTCATTATTTTGCAGAGAAAGACCCAAGTCACTTTCTGACATTTTGTGAGCTCTCCTCGAAGTGTTTTCATTGTTGTATAAATTACAGACTTTCCTGTGATCTGACCTCCTGCCTTTGTTCAATTTATGCTCGGAGGTTTTAATGATACGTCGGTGCAAGGAAGCTTTGTGATAGCCAGAATCTTCGCTCGGTCGTGTCGTTGTTTCATTTTCGTTGTCCGATAGACTGTCATTTATTAGCAAAACGTAGTCATTTGGTCTTCCGTGAGACATTAAGAAATACTGGAATATCAAACTTGATATACGACGTTTATTTGAATGTTTCGATTGGAAACATCCGAACGAACAAAGCTATTAGAGAGAAAAAATGTTACTACCCAACGCTACAGTAAAAGAAACGTCAAACAAGTCACAACAGCTTGTAACTTAAAATCCACGAAAAACATCTGCTGTGAGGTACCACGACACTAACAGCTAATGAACTAGTAATTTTCAATTAGTCTACCAAGCCGCCAACGCATGCTAGTTTTGAGTAGAAATCCACGCAACATTGTTTATTTTGTACTTAGATTAACTTTTAAATATGTCTCAGACGTAAATCTAATATAACTTTATATAATTGTATGTTCGACTGGTTTGATTAGCATGCAAACATATTGACACAACAAAAAATATTATGCTTCCGCTACTCAAGCTGTACATCATTAAGGATCGTAAAACGATACATCAAATAGCTTGATCAATAAAAAAGGCTTTGTATCCTGCAAATTCTACTACTCGGCCTTTGAAACAATAAAAGTGCGATCGTTCCCAGAAATCATTGTTTTTTAATGAGAGATTGATGATTACAAACAAACCAATCAAGTAATGCTAGGAATGCCATTATTGTAGCACATTCTTTCAAGAGGCTGAATACATATGGTCAAAGGAGAGCCGACAAGGCCACCAAAACAAAAATGGCGATCGACATTGCCTCATTAAGCAATGATCTCCTCAAGCGTAAAGTCATGTCACGCCTCGATGATTAAGTTTATCGAGGATTGCACAGACAAATAAAATGTTTACATTCTGAGCGTCTTCGGTCAAACAAAATGTCTTAAAAAAAACAATTGTCGTAACTTTATTCATATCTTTCTTCCGTCTTTTCCAATGTTTTTTTAATCGCATTACAGGGGTTTTGTTCATTTTCATTTCGATAAATACTGAATACAAATTTAAACTTTAAAATAATTTTCGATGAGAATGCTGACAAAAGTAAGAAATTAACTTCCTTGAACAATCCAGCTGCGGATACAAAAATGCTTAACGAGAATCCTTTTCAATTCCATATTCCACACCAATAATGAATTTGCACTCAAGTCGAAAGAACTGCTCAATTGCTGGAACCATTCCAATTACAAATATCACTACATCGAAAATGACTATGATGATGATCGACTAAGTTCCAAAAGCCAGCCTCTGTAATAACTGAGGTGGGCAGCCTTTGTGATCTTAATTGGGAAAGGACTGCTCTACAGCTTGGGGTCATATGGTCGAGGTTGCAGCGTTAAAACTGAGCAAATTTGAAAGATGTCTTCTCCAGATCCAGTAAGATCTTATTTCCACTGATTAATTTTCCTTGTGCGGAATAGCGTCCTCTTCTCAACTCTATGGAAAGATGACCGAACATCAGTGAGTAGTTTCAGACAGGTTCGGAATGTGATGACCACTTAATCGAGCCAACTAACTTTTAAGAATTAACGAAACTTTTATTATCTCTTTTTCTGGTTTCTTCTCTTATGCTATTTTGTCGTCATCTACATTGTTAACGGACTTTTTTCTAAATATCATAATGGCCTGACCTTTGGAGTAACTTCTTTGACGTTGTTCGTTGTTTCTCATCATCTTTGTCTATATCGATCCACGCGTTACCCACTAAACGGAAAACACAAAGACACCGCATCCGGGTCAAGAGACACTCCACGCCATGTTCTTATATTTACTTTCCACCCACGCTGGCTAGGCAGCCCTCTACCAATTTTCATCCAACGCATCTTCAACCATTCTGCGTACTTTTTTTTCAAAACTATTCTTTTTCATTTGATCATTTTAACCGTCTTTCTAGGAATGTTTTCGGACTGCCCAAATATCTATCTCACTTGTGCTAAGCCGGATTTCCTTTCTATGATATCTCAAGTGCTTGTCATAAAATTGAGAAGGTTGGATGTCTACAAGAGGCGTTCTAACGTAGGATTTATTGGAGCGAATTCTCGACCCTCTCAACTCCGGACAATGACGTCTGCGTGCTTGTCGTGTCAGCCTTGTTGTTTTTGCTGGGCTAATTTTCCGTGAATTGACGTCAAACATTTTAAATGTAACAACGACCTTGAAAGATTCCATATTCTCACAGTACCATGATGTTGTCGTGATTTAAAGCGAGCTGACTCAAGTCAAGAAGTTCCACTTGTCAGATGACATGAGTAAAGTTACATGCTTCATTCTATTTGCCAGTGTTACGTCATCGAGAGATGCCTAATCATTTGACGTTCATTGAGAGTAAATAATCATAGCCAGAGAACACTGCTCTACAAACTCCTGCTGAATCCATTTAAAATCAGGGTTATTTATCTAAATGTCGACTTTGCTATCATTGACTCCTGAGTTAGATGAAACTAAAATGAGATCGACTGCTATTATTCAATGCGGTGTCTCTGAAGGTTAGCTGATCACATAACAAATCAAGCCGTGCTTTCTTTTGTTGGACGTGTTGCGAGCCTTTTTATCGAGATTTCACCTATTCACTTTGAAATATTGCCTGTCCTCAATCGAAATTCAAACATCTCCAAATTGGATCGTTTTCAAGTGCCTCGCTGAGTCTCTACGATTGATGAAATATTTTCCAACAATTTGTTTCGGCTGTCAAACTAAATTGCTCCCAAACTGAAGGCACATTTGAATCGGTTCGGCTGCATGACGAGTTCGAATTTGGATGTGTGTAGAGTGGAGGCAAAGACACATCGTTTGAGTAGATTAGTAATTATTAGTAATTATTTAACTAGGTATTAAGAAGTCAATAACGTATTAACAGTTTAGTAATTTACCTGTAGGCGCACAGGTTCTTGTCAAGTAGACTGTGTCCTCGAATTCAAGTCGTATGCTAATTAATCTAAACACGAATATCGACCATTTTCTAGTCATTGCGTAACTTCCCTTTGGCACATTTAAGGAGCGAAAGAAGCTATTCAAATTAGGTTTGGCAGAGTTATGAAAACAGTGATTTTGATGTTTTTACTGCGAAGGTAATAGAACAAATTCTGCATAATTTATTTTTAAACGAGTGATAAATCTCAATCAATGTATGGAACAAATGCAGAGTGTCATGAGCCCGATTCTCTAGGAAGTCGCACGCGCCGTGCGTGTAAGATTCGAGCCGGGTTCGCTTTTAAACATCGACGTGTACACAACAAGCCACTTCTCCGTCGGTGTGTCGTTCGTTGCCTGAGCGACAAAAATCGTTTGCTGTGTTTCTGTTTTAATCAATTCACGGAATCCACTCGGATTTGGAGACATTTCAGTTGTAAGTTTTAATTCGACTCGTTTGACGAGAGCTTTCGGTCTTACGAATGCATTTGCGAGGTGCACGATTGATCGATTGCGTCTGCCTCGTACGCGCTGTTTTCGCTGTTTAATAACAACATAACTCGGCTACAGATCGATTCGTTCGCTAACCTAGGAACTCGTCTAAGAGTTAGAAAGTGAAGTCTCATTACCGGATTGAACGGGTTGAAATCAATCGCTTTTGGATGTGAGGACTGCTTGAAAATCACTCAATTGTGGTATGGATCTTTCAGATTCATGTTTCACTTTTCGATAATTTGAGATCGCTACGTTTTTGAAAGTGATTGGGGTTTTTTTTAATGGTATTTTTAAAATCATCTAACTCGCTTTCTAATGTTCTATTTTGTGATGTGAATTCGAACTTATTTGCATGGTAAACTCCGTCAATAATGTATAAACTTAATCGTACAAATCTGTCGAGCAGCTCAAAATGGCCCGGGGTGACGTACATGACTTCGTTGTTCCGAAATTATATTAATTCTTTCAAACTTGCTCAATCCCGTCGGTCTGAGAGTCAATCTTTGATGAATTTATGAAGTCGTTAGAGGGTCCCTGTGCGGCCAATTAGATTACTGTGGCTCAATTACGGTCCATTAAGATTTGTTTTTGAAGCCCTGTCTTCTCCTTAATGTAGTCCGTGTGAGATTATTTAAACAGAAGTGACGTAAAAATGTAACATTTTTTGGTGGTCTGTCTGATGAGATGTGGTTCATCTATTCTACCATTCGTCATCTTCCCCCATCTCTTCATCTAACTCATCATCATCACCACCATCATCATCGTCATCATCATCATCGTCGTCGTCGTCATCATCACCATCATCATCATCGTCATCATCGTCGTCGTCGTCGTCATCGTCATCATCATTATCACCAACCTCATCGTCATCATTATCAACAACAATTACAACTGCAATCTTGCTGTGGAACATTAGGTACCTTTCCAGTACTACGCCGATCGTGTTTCCAGCGTTTCTACTCGGTGCAGTTTCTTAGAAGACGTGAATCACGTTATCCACCTGGATTGTACTTGGTTTTCTTGCTTCCGTCATCTTCTCATCTAGTTGGTGGTTGGAGCAGTGACTGGCAAAAGCCAACTCGGAGGCTCGACCTTTGTCAGTTCTACAGAGATTTGCAGGGCAGTGAAGTAGCGTTAGGGTTAGGGGTAGGGTAAGGTAGTGGTAGGGGTGGGGGTAGGGGTAGGAGTAGGGTTAGGGATGGAGTTAGGTACCAATAGTCGCTGCCTGTGAGTTGGCTTTTGGCCGTCACTTGGCCAACAATCCACCTAACCTAAGTTGAGCGCTTGGATTTGAAGTCATTTGTGGAGATAAGAATTATTATTAATGTTAAATTAGATTACTTTCCACGCCAATCATTGTTTACTCTTTAACGAGAACATTGGCCTTTAATTATTTAAATAATAATCAATAATTGTAATAATATTATTGAGTAGGAACTTGTATTGACTTTTCAATCGATCGATGCGTAATTGTCGGATTACGATTGGTCGTAAGTTATGCAACGTTCGTGAAATGCCTTACTTATGATGATGGTGATGATGATGATGATGACAATGGTGATCATGATGACGACAGCTATGTCTCTTCCTCTCTCCTGTTGCATCTCCTTCTGTTACTCTTCTCACTTATGTCTCCAAGTGATGCTGTTGTTTTGTTAAAGCCGTCTGCCCACTCAACGCAAAAACAGTCCTTGGCGGCCATTTTAAGCAGGTTGTAGATTCGTTCGCCTGCCGACGATTGATTTTGTTCAGTTTGTTTCTCCGGTTTGTTTCTGAGTTTCTGTTGCTGGAATCGATACCGAAAATATTCGGCAAGTCGTCGGCGATTAGTTCGCCTAATGGAGTCGATCGAGTGAAATCGAAACTGTCCGCAATTATCTGTCATTTCTCAGTCATCCGACTGACAGTTTAATTACTCCATTACGATGTCTTCCTCCTCTCATAATCGACTTTGTTTCAATAAACATTTTTAATTATTGAAGTCGTCGTTGCGGTAGCGACCGTGCTGCAGTCGCGACGGCGATGCTGATGCTGATGATAGTCGTCCTGAACCTTTAATTAGTGTTAATAGCAGTTGCATGCCAACCACGCGCCCTCTTTAGATACACTGTTGAACTCTGCGATGCGCTTGTGAAGCCATGCGTTTACTCATTCACTCATTCATCCACTAGTTATTCAATCATTCATTCATTCATTCATTCTTTCATTCACTCACTCACTCACTCACTCACTCACTCACTCACTCACTCACTCATTCATTCATTCAGTTTTTATAGCTAATCCATCCTGTAGAAGTTAAGTGCCGGTTAAAACACGTGATATTGCTGACTTGCAGTTGGACCTACTTATGAATATTACCTGTACTCCTCTTGAAATACTTCAGATAAAAAATAACCCGTTGTATTGACGACGACGACGACGATGACGATGACGATGACGATGACGATGACGATGACGATGACGATGACGATGACGATGATGATGATGATGCTGATGTTGTTGGTGATGGTTTAATAAGTAATTTAATATATTAATTGTGGGG